>NW_004624757.1:27051542-27073387 GCF_000247695.1 Heterocephalus glaber
CTCTCCTTTGTTCAGAGACAGCCCGGCAGATCTATTCCCCTAATAAAGGCTTGTTGTGGCCTGGTCTGGTCTTGGTCTTCGGCCCTTTTACCTGACACTTAGCAATCCTGCTGACTTTATAATTAGCCCCATGTATTCTTAACTGTTTCTTTGGCTTTGTCTCCTCCAGACTCAAAGCTATATGCCTACCAAGATGACAGTGCCTGGCACCTATCAAAGGCCTTTTAATAGACCCTCTGTAGAGTAACTCTAACTGCTGATCACAACTACACTGGAAGTAGCCAGAACAGTCTCCACCCTTTGCCCCCTCACAGCAGTTAGGGGTACTTCTTCAGAAGGGGGGAATATTGCAGATAGGTAAGTTAATCAAATATCTTGTAGGCAGTTAGACAGGGTCAGCGCATGAGGAGCCAACATGGAAGACAGTCAAGGAGCTAACATGGAGGGGAGTGAAGACACATTCACTGAAGGCCAGCACTGTAAAAGGAAAGAAACTACCACACCCATGTAGGATAAATAGCAGTTATTGTTATTCTAAATGGGTATCAATCACCTGGGTGGGGGGGCCAAAGTCTTAACCCAGCCTTTCTGGGAAATATCCCTGACCTCCCCTTACTGAAAATCCTTGTCTACATGACTTTCTCCTCCATCTGACCCCTGTTTAATCAATATTACCTGGGTGACTGTACTTGTAATCTTATTAGTTGGTCATGGTTTTGTCCCACCTCATGCCCACCTTGTAAATTTCCATTGGGTCTTATCTGTATAAAACATCTTTGAAAAATGGGGTGGGTAGGCAACCCACTTTCTAGTCCCCCTTCTGTCTCTCTTAGAAGCTTTCTTTCTCTCAATAAATTTTTCCTACTGTTAAAAAAATACATAAAACACACAATGGTGGTACACACCTATAACCTCAGCACTCTAGAAGGTGGAAGAAGGATTGTTAATTCAAGCCCAGCTTGGACAACTTAGGCAAATGACCCTCTCTCAGAAAACAGAAAAAGGGCTGGAGATTTAGCTCAGTGCAAAGGCCCAGGGTTCAACATCCAATATAAAAATAATTACAACAGCAATAGCAACAACACATAAAATAAAATCAAACTTGTATGAAAGATTAGACAAGTCCTGCTTCCATCCTTATTCTTTCCTCATGCTCTTTTTTTTTTTTTTTGGTACTGAGGATCAAACTTGGGATCTTGCACTTGCAAGGCAGGTAGCAGAACCACTGAGCTAAATCCCCAGCCCTCCTTGTGCTCTTCTTATTCCTTATAGTTAATTATTTCTTTATAAAAATTGGTGGTTTAAAGGAAAGAAACCTTTCCTTGGGGAAGAACTATAATGTATCTCCAGGTGATGAGGGAAAATATTTCTTTATAGAAAAATTTTAGTTAATACATGTGGAAAAATTGTTTAATTGGAAACCCTACAAATCCCAGTGAAATAGTTTAGGCAAGCATGCTACTGTCAGGTTAAAAAAAAGCTGAAAACCAAGATCAGACCAGTCCACAAGCCTTTATTATAGGGACAATCTGCCAGGATGTCTCTGAACAAAGGAGAGACAAAAGCAATATGGCCAGGATGGGGAGTGCTTCTTATAGGAGCTGGGGTGGGCCTTGTAGGAGCTGGTGTGGGGTTGAGTGAGGTAGTGGCTAGGGACTGGAGGAGCCTGTGGTGTCACTAGCTGTTAGGAGGAGAGCAAGTGTTAGGTTACTCTTTTGGTGGGAGTAGGGCCATGTTGGGAAGAAGAAGGTAGCTATTACATACAGCAGGCACCCTAAATCAGAGGGAAATCTATCAGCTACAACTTTAGGTAAAGGGTTGTGGAGAAGAGGATATTGGCACAGAACCAAAGTATAACCCCATAGAGCACTTGGTTATTGTAAAGAAAAAATACCTTGCTATAGTGGTGAGGTCTGACATCACCAGGTGATCAAGCTGGACACTATGTTCTTACTGATGAGACATTATCCCACATACAGAGCACCAGCCATGAAGCACTAAAAGGTTTAATATGATTATAGCCAAGCCTTTAGGCTAAATTTCATTTGTGAATATAAATTGGTTGAGGACAGAGGAACAAGTTAAACCATCAGACAAATTCAGAAAATGATCATCTAATAAGAAAATGTATCTGGTTTCTTTAAATAGGCAGTGTCAAGAAGGAGAAGTAGCAGTTCAAGCCAAGGTTAAAAGAGACTAAATAAGACCAAATAAAAGACCAAAAGAGACCTAATAAGACTTTAAAAGACACATAAGAAAGTATTTGGATCAGGTACTCAAAGATCAACAGTTTGCAATATTAACTCATTGTTATTCTTAAATTTGTGTATAGCAGCCAGGTGTGGGAGCCCATGCCTATAATCCCAGCACTTGGGAGATTGAGGCAGGAGGACTGCTGCAAGTTCAAGGCCAACCTGGGCTACATATGAGGTTAATGCCAGCCAGACCTACATAGCAAGACCTTGTCTCAAAAAACAAATAAAAATCTGTGCATAGTTATAGAAGTATTGTGTGAAGTGTGATGCTAATTCTTTATATTAACAAAAAGATAAACTTTGACTATTAGAAATACATATTTATTTATATAAACCATTTAATGAACTTTGAAATTTCATTGTTTCAAAAAATTAAAGTTGTTATTTAAAATTTTATTTAAAATTGACAGTATTTATTCTTTATATATTTTTAATTCTAACAAATAATTTCAAATATTTTAGCTTTTAAAAACATGAAAATAATTTGAATAATATTTTGATAAAATATAAACATATGTTTATTTTTATATTACTGCCAACAGAAAACAAATTATGAGAAAATTCTTAGAATGCAACTCATCATTTTGCTAGAATGAAGGCAAGACAAACTTAAGGAAGTTCCTTCAGATAAATATCTGAAAAGACAAGAAGAGATATAAACAATGGGATAGCTAAAATATATGAGGAATAGATCAAAATAAGTAGGATTCTTGAGAGACCTGAAGAAAAGGAACAGAAGCATTAAAGATGTATGATTTTATCACTCACCAAAAAAATGCTATTGAACACTCAGATATGAACAATAATTAAATTCAGTCATCTGATATTTTGCACTTTGTCAGATAAAAACCACAATGTTATATTATATATCTCTTTCAAATATTATAATAAAAATTTATTTACCAAGATAAGAAAGTGGAATATATAGTATTTAAATTTTATTAGCCTGGTTAAACTATTTTTTTTTTTTTTTTTTTGTACCAGGGATCGAACTCGGGCCCTTGTGCTTTCAAGGCAGGTGGTGGAACCACTGAGCTAAATCCCTGGCCTAAGCTATTTTAAATATCATCTAGATCTTTTAAATTCCCTAGGCCCTGCAAACATTAAGGGTGGGTCTGACTGCAATTTTAAATGCCAAAAATAACTAAGCAATATCCATAGAGTTTCAAAAACAAAACACTGCAACCTAAGAATGTTAAGCCACTTATACCCATTCAAAATTTCTTTTTACAATAAGAAAAATGAAAGATAATTGCAGACATTCAAAAATTGAGAAATATAGACTTATGAATATTTCGTGAAAAAGTCATATAAAGATGTCCAAATTATCCAAAATGATTCCACCAAACAATACAAAAATCTCAAGATTAGATTTCTGAGAAAATGGCAATGTGACTGTGTTCTTGCTACTCAATTGTCTCCACTCCTACCCAAATTACAACCACTTCTCTCAAACAGGAATGGAGTATCTGAGCTAAACCTCAAGTCTGTTTAGATCTCTTTGGATACAAACAACCTAAGACTTTCCTTTCCAGGCCAAATGAAGACTTGGGGACCTGTAGAAGAGCAAGAGCCTTAGGATAAGGACAGAAGTCGCTGATGTTACATCATAGAAAAACTCAAGAACTGTTTGCCTCTCTGGGCCTTGTGGTTCAATGGGAAATTGACAGATTTACTGAATTCTTCCTGTCCCCCAGATCTGAGGGGTCAAAGGTACAGTTCATTCTCAATAGTGGATAAGCCATCTTCTGTTAGGGTACCACTGGGTCATGAGACAGAACACAAGATGCCTCTCAGAAGTAGTAGAGTCTCACTAGAGGTACACTGTAGGCCTTTAGCTCTAGTGAGAGTAGAGTCAGAGGCAAAGGAGGAATGCTAAACCAGCATCCAGAGTGAGGAAGAACATGCAGAATACAGAGAACCACTCTCACATCCTGATACAAAAATACTGAAGGACACAGAAGCCACTTTAAACAAACAGAAGTGCCTAAAGAAACTTGATTACAAATCACAAGCCATGGGTTTTAAACTTGAAAGTTAATAGATAAATCAAAGCAGAGAAGGGTCACTACTTAGATTTCAGTTCGTTGAAGGTCAAGTTAAAGCTTATCTCAAAACATTCAGGTAACATACGAAAGGATGGTTTTTATGAGAGAAAAGATGAAAATTGCCCAGAACAGGTCCAAGGATATTTTTCATTAAAAAAAAAAAAATCACAAGAATGCCAGGAGAAGTTAAAGAAAAAGGAAATTTATGTCTGTAGATTAAATGGGGTCCACTGAGTCTGTTAGAATTTGATAAATATACACACCTAGACAGTTTCATAAACTATATTCCATAAAAGCTTCTAGAGTGAAAGAAAAAAGTGTGTAAAAAAAGAAACATCACTTCCCCACAAATTTGTTACCAGAGAAGTGAAGTCGTTGCTGTGACATTACCTGGCTATGTGGCTCAAAAGCCTTTGGAACTGACTTGTAGGAAGGGGAAGAATTAGGAAACATCTGGAGACATTGGCTACAGAAAAAGAACTGGAAGGCCTTAGGCTGTTCTGTATGGGAGATTCTGATCAGAGCTCAGAAGACTGGAAAGCTTGTAACTTCCCAGGCTAGGGAAGTTTTTGCTAGGAAGAAGGACTCCATTGGCTGGACTCCAGATGATGTGTGTTATGGCTTGGCAGAAAGTTTGTCTGCGTTTTGCTCATGTCCAGAGACTGCCTGAGACTAAAAGTAGGGATGATGGACTATTCATCTTGCAGAAGAGATTTTGAGGCTGTCAAATATTGAGGCAGTGACATGGCTACTGTTGGGGGCTTTTAGCCAAATTTATGTTGAGAATCAAGAGCAAAGAGCTCAGCAGAATGATTTAAAATGTTTTGAGTTTGGCCAGAAAGGAAGCTCCAGTAAAGCTATGGACTGCAAAGATAGAGCAGAGGAGATCTTGATTGCTGAAAAAGAGCAGGATAATAGAAAAGATGGTCTGAGGGCATCACAGGAAGCAGCTGATAGGTCTCCCACTACCTCAGCAGCTATTATGTATAGTAGCTGCCCTCTTCCTATCATGCCTTGCTCCCTCCCCTGTGTGACGTCATGCCAAGATGTTTGCTCCCACCAAAGAACAAACCCTTCTTCCCAGCATGCCCGTTCCCACCTAGAGAGTAACGTAATACTTGCTCACCTCCTACCATCTAGTGATGTCACCAGCTCCTGCATTCCCTAGTCACTACCTCACTCAACCCCGCCTCAGTCCCTACAAACCCCACCCCAGTCTCTATAAAAGATTCTCCCTGCCCCGGGCCGTATTGCTTTTGTCTCTCCTTTGTTCAGAGACAACCTGGCAGATTTATTCCCCTAATAAAGCCTTGTTGTGGCCTGGTCTGGTCTTGGTTTTTGGCCTTTTACCTGACAGCAGCAACTCCAGCCTTTGTAGTTTTAGAGTTGTAAAGGTGAAAGATTTTGCTTTAAGAAGAAAGCCCCAGAGCACCATGTTCCAGAATGGTGGAAGTTGCACCATGTTCCAGAATGGCGATGGCCTAGGGAAGTTGTTTCAAAATGGTAGCTTAGGGATGTTGTTCCTTGATATTTGGTTCATAGGCATTGGGCCCCTACAGCTGAGAGAGGGAAGACTGGCAACTACTGCTCCAGCTGGTAGCAGACCTTGGCATCATCCATGTAGTGCATGTTTTAGGTGCATGCAGAATGCAGGAGTTGTGGGGTCAGGAAAGCTTCCACCCACATTTCAGAAGAAGGCCTGGGAGATGAGGCAGGGTGTCCCTGAGAGGGCAATGTGTGAAACTGTTTGAAGCTGAAGATGCAGCGGAGACTCCAGAAGTTTGGAGAAGTCAGGAGTGTGGATCCTCTGAGGAAAACTGCAAGGAGGGAGCAGAGCTGGCCCAAGAAGAAAGCCAAGGGAGCTACATCCACCAGAAGTGCCATAGGGGCAGAGCCACCCAAGCCCTTGGGAGTTGACAACTTGCCACAGATTGCCTTGAATGCTGGAAGTGGAACTGTGGAATGTAATGGTTGGTCTGTTGGATTTTGGACCTATTTTGGTCCCATTCCTTCGTATCCTCCTGTTTGTACCTTTTGGAGTGGTGATGTCTATCTTGTGCCATTAAATCTTGGAAGTGTTTGACTTTCTTTCCATTTGTACAAGGGCTTACAGCTAAGAGTTTGCCTTAAATCTCAGAGGAGACTGGATTTGGAATTTTCAGCAATGCTGAAACTGTTAGGACTTCAGCAACTCTTAAGAGATGGACTAAATGCCTTTTATTTAAAGGAATGTACACGAGTCTTGGGAGGTCAGAGGTGCAATGTTATGGCTTGGGTCTGGATGTCCTCCCAAAGCCTCATGGGGTCATAGGCTTGATCTAGAATGTGTGAAGCTGGAATTGATTCATGATGCAATGCCAGGCTCAAGAGCACTAGGATTAAGGATGTCAGTGCTTCCCACCCTAAATAGTCTGAATAAGACAAAGGGGGCAGAAAGATACTGTTAAACTTCTCCTTGTTGCCTTTGTTACCTTGTGTGCACCATGTTGTTTCTCCTCTGCAATGTCTGTTTACCATCCCTGTCTTGGAGCCAGCTGACTATGGACTGAAACCTCTAACTGTAAGCCAAATATACCCCTTCCCCTCTAACTTTGAGTGTTGGGTATTTTGTCTCAGCAATGAGAGAAAAATAGCTAACATACCTGCCCCTCCAGAAAAAGAAAACAGTCTCCAACAAAGCAAAATAGTTTAGCTGCTTTCTTATTCAAGTCTGAGTCCTTTGTTAAGTACCATATTTTGCTAAGATGGTAATAGGTGGCTTATTTGTCTCTGAATATTCCCCTATCTGGATCTTTTTTTTCATGCAACAAGTGAAGAATATTTTGACTGGCAACAGATACTTGCAGAATACAATGTGTCAGGCACTGTTCTAAGCATTTTAGAAATAACTTAACCCTTGTAACAATCAAATGAGGTAGGTGCTGTTACAATCCACATTTTATAGATGAGGAATTAAAAGTACAGAGGTTAAGAAATTTGCCCTACGTTGTGCTGCTAAGTAGCATAACATTTTCTCTTTGCTACTCTCAGCCAATGTGCACATAATATTAAAAAGCCATTAACAGAATAGAATATATAACATTATATAAAGAAAAAGGAGCAATTCATGAAGTTAAAATAGTCATAAACCTGTATGAACTAATAACATACACACCACAGTTTACACAGTCTTTCAAAAGCTGAAATTAGGTCCATGCCTATGGGTTTAGAAGGACTTGTACCATATTATAAGGAAGAAAAGCAAGATTCAGGTCTGTATTGGTAATGTCAGCCCATTTAATAAATCAGTGACTAAACTTCCACTCTATACAATCATGTATATCAGCCCAGTGAAAGGTGAATTACCAGTTCTCAATAAGAGGGTTTGGGTATGATAAGCAAAGAAGGAATTCTCTTTTCAAAACTGATCACACCAAAATTAGCACAAATGATTAGCACAAATTAGAACAATGATGTACAATGTGTGACAGATATTGCAGGTTATCTATCCAAAAACCATTGCCCATTGTCTTATTTACTTTCTTAGTCACTAAGACACAATACCCACCCACAGCTTACGGAAGTAGTTTATTTTAGCTCACATTTTGTAGAGGTTTCAGTCCATAGTTGGCCAGTTCCAAGGCAAGGCAGTATGGCAGAGGGGAAATAGCTCGTGGCATAGCAGAAGGAAGCAAAGAGTGATCAAGGAGGGAGGTATACCAATAGTGCCTGGCCATGACCCCAGTGAGCCACTTCCTTCAACCAGGCTTCAACTCCCAACATCACATTTAGTGTTAAATTCATCAGTGGATTAGTATCACACACTCAAGTTCATCATCTCCCAAAGGCTCCACCTATGAGTGCATGAAGCTATATACATGTAGAAATAAAGTATAACACCCACCATTCTCCCTATTCTCAGTCTAGCTCTCCATATAGAAGAAAAAGTGTCAGAAGCACTCTATTGAAGCCTCCCTTGCAGTTAAGCCATGACTAAGGAACCTGACCAACAGGAAGTAAAAAATCTGCTAGTCTCTTAGGAAATTTTATTTTTTCTATGAAATAAAAAACAGAAGGAGAAGCAACAAATTTTCTTGCTTTCTGCTTTTCAAGATAGTTATCTGAGGAAGTCATGACTAGAGCTGAATCAATCATCTTTTTTTGCTAAATTGTTGTAAATCCTACAACTGCTACTTCCAGCCTTCCTATTGTATACTATATGTATTTAATAAGCTTCTATTATTAACATTACTTTTAGTTGAGTATTTGGGTCAACTGCAGCCAAATATCTTAAACAACATTGTTTATTTGGGTTTTATGAATGCATGGAAATTTTACTACCAAAACATTAACAGTACTTATCTTGGGTTGGCAGAAGACTCCAGATAGCTTTTATTTAATCTCCATACTTATAAAGTATTTTAATCTTTAATGGGCAAATATCATTTATGTAATCAAATCAAATAAAGCTATTACTTTTAAAATTATGATGAGTCATGGAGCAAATATGACAAAATGAAGATAAATTTAAATGTATATGTGATTATAAAACATGGTATAGATTGTCAAAAGTTACTAGCCAATGAAAAAAAGTATTAAAATAATGTGGAATTTTAAATACTGAGCAGTGTAAAAATTGAAGCCTTTTCTTAAGAGAGGCTAAAATATAACAGATCATGTCATACTTGACACTGACAACAGGTTAAAGAATTCTTTGGAAGGGCTGGGATTTAGCTCAGTGGTTTCACCGCCTGCTGCGCAAGCACAAGGACCCGAGTTCGATCCCTGGTACCAAAAGAAAAACCAAAAAAAAAAAACCTAAAAAAAAGAATTCTTTGGAAGACTTAAAATATCCACTATAAATTTATCTTTTATCTTTTTTTTCTTTTTTGGTACCGGGGATCAAACTTGGGACCTTACGCTTGCCAGGCAGGCAGCGGAACCACTGAGCTAAATCTCCGGCCCTATATCCACTATAAAAATAAAAACTAAAACATAAAGACATGATCTTGAAAAGAAAAATAACCAAAGTCTGGTTCCCAATTAAAAATAGTAGACTGAATATAAATTTATCTTCCTTCCTTCCCAAAATCAATAATAGAAAAATGAAACAGAACAAGGACTTTGATGTGAAAGAGATAGACAAATGTCTCTTTGCCTTCTCCTTCTGGAAATTAGATAAAATAAAAATAGTGGGGAAGGGCCGGGGATTTAGCTCAGTGGTTCCGCCACCTGCCTAGCAAGCATAAGGACCCGAGTTCGATCCCTGGTACCAAAAAAAAAAACAACAAAAACCAAAAAATAGTGGGGAAGGTTTAACCCCATGACCTTTCTCAATGAAACACAGGAAAAGTACAAACTAGACCCCAAAACATAAGTAAGAGCACCTGAGTTCTAGCTCCAGTACCAAAAACAAAAAGACACACACACATAAGTGCAGATGCTCTCTAACTTACGGTGGAATTATCTCCCCCCCCAAAAAAAAATTGTCGTTAATTGAAAATATCGAAAGTCAAAAATGCATTTAGCCAACATGGCAGTGCATACCTGTATTCCAGCATTCAGGAGGCTGAGGTGAGGAGGGAAGATCTTTTGAGACCATGAGTTCAAGACCTGTCTGCACAACATAGACTCATCTCAAAAGACAAAACAAAAAAAAATCATCACTTAGCCTCACCTATGTTAAAAGGGTCACAAGGGGAATACTTTAACTCAAAGCCTATTTTGTAAAGAAGTGTTGAGTATCTCACATACACACACAGAGATAGATGTTTTGTATGATGAGATTTAAAAACACAATATCAAAAACAAAAACTGGCAACATAGTCTACTGTAGATTATCAGTTGACCCTCATGATTGTATGGCAGAATGGAACTGTGACTCACTGTCTCTGCCCCAGGATCACAAGAGTATTTTACTGCACTATCACTAGCCTAGGAGAAGTTCAGAATTCACAATATACTTCCTACAGATACCACTTCTGCAGCACATAAGGTCAAAAATTCTAAGTTGAAAACAATTGTAGGTTGGGGACTGTTTTGTACTGCCAAAAGCACCTGAGTTTGTGCGGAAAGAATGAAGAGAGATAGCCCTGAGGTCGCAGGTCTCAAAGAACACTAACAAAAATATGCTTGCACCCTCAAATGTATGGGCAAGAACAAAGGCGAGCCAGATGGCATAGTGAAAAACACTATCAAGATCTGGCAGCCAAAAAAGAATATTTGAGGAATGCCAGTATAAACTGCATTTCACTAAATAATATTTTTTAAAATGGGTGCATCACAGATACACTGAGAGCTTGGAATGTGCAAAGTTCTGTGTTCAATTATCAGTACTGCAGAAAGGAAAGATAGTATCAGAAATAAAACAAAAAAGCAAACAGCAACAGATGGAGACTATTTCCTCAGAGAATTTGAAAAATTTATAATCAAAAAAGAACAAAATGCTTATTTTCATTAGGCTATTGTTAGCAATGAAAATCTAAAGCAAAAACAAATAAAAAATAAGCCCAAGAGGATAGAATCCTTAAAATATATTTTCTCAAAATATAAGAACATTAAGACAGTGTGAAAAATACCTTTTCTCACTTTCCACTGGCAAAGATTGAAATATTGCCAACATATTTTGTGGGTGAAGCTGTGGGAAAACAGGCACTCCTGTATTGCAGGTGCATCTTGGTGCAAATCTTAAGAACTAACTAACTATATATATTCTTTAACCTGGCAATTCATGTTTCTAGCGGCTTATGCTGAAGACACCTGAAAATACATCTGCACAAGATTATGTATTACATTCCTTGTGGAACTGATACATGTACTCTACACATCTTAATTCTCCTTTTCATCCCCTTTCCCTCCCCACTTTGTCCATTTCTTGATCCCTTTCCCCTTTGAGAAAAATCTATTTCCTTACTTCCTATTACCTATGTTTTATTTTGCTATTTATACTCCAGGGTTCTCATGTAATATTCAAGTTTGTGTGCCTTATTTATTTCACCCAACATTATGGTCTCAAGGTGCATTCATTTTCCTAACATTATGTACTGCAAACAAGTACCAAAGAAAAGCAAGCAAAAAGGAAGGGGATCAAGAGCTGGGTGCAGGGAGAAGGGAGAGAAAATAGGATGAAAAAAGGAATTATGATGTACTGTGTACATGCACCAACTTCCCACAAAGAATGTACACGTGGACCACAAACATGTAATAATCTTTAAAAGCTTATGCATTGCAGCATTGTTTAATTGCAGGTATTGTAATGTACATGCTCATACATAGGAGAGTGACTGATAAATTATAGGTAGACTGTAGGGAACAGGGAAAGGGGACGTTACTAGAACCTCTGCAGTTAAGTCCTAGTCTCCTGCGAGCCACGGCAGTACACGGTGAATTACAGGAAAGGTAGAAAAATGAGACTTTGAGAAGGAGCTGAGCTTTGGGTCTGATCAGTGCTGCTCTGGGCAGCAAAGACAAAGACCCCTAGCTTGCAGCACCTTTTATTCAGTACCTCGGGAGAACAAATATAAAATGAAATGCAGAGAGTTCAGTACCTCACATTGGGATAAACAAGGTGTAACAAAAGACTGGGGGGGAGGGCCAGAGATTTAGCTCAGTGGTTCCACTGCCTACCTCGCAAGCAGAAGGACCTGAGTTCTATCTCCTGTACCAAAAAAAAAAAAAAAAAACAAAGACTGGGGGCAGCGGAAATCCAAGAACAATGAGGAACTATGCAGATGAAGATTTGGTTCCTCTAGGTGTCTCCTGCAGGTGTAATCTTGCCCTGGAGCATCACAGCATCACGGGATCATTGAGGTCTCAGTTGTGACTGGAGGCCAAAATGGAATTATGTCTCAGAATGCCATAGCTGGCCTATAGGCAGAAGAACTAGGCCTAATCAAATGGTTTTTCCCTAAAATTATGTAGTATTGCTCCCAACATATCTCCCTTTCTGTTTTATGAGGGTGTTTTTAGGAAAAGTGAGCACACCCAACAATGGCTTGTCCCTATGTATTGTGAGGATCTATAGTGTTTGGCTGGCTTAGCTGTCTATTAAAATTATGTAGCATTGCTCCCCACGGTAGACAATAGTCCAATCTTTTGATATACAAAAAACATAGGAAAACTGCTTGTAATTATGAGCAAAGTGAAAAGTGCAAAAGTTTTTATAGTACTTTACTCTTTCTGTAAGGAAGAAATAATATGCATGTACCTACTCCATTATGAAAAAAGAAATAAAGAGAATACAGAAAGTGATGTTTGGTTTCATATAGGTGGTAGGTTGGAATGTGATAGAAAGGACAAAAGGAATTAAGAGGGGGAAGAGAGGATGCCATTTTTCTAAGTATTTTATAAAACATTATATGTTAAGGTATTATAAACGTAAAGAAGAGAAACAAAAGGAAAATGAAAATGGATGGAAAGAAAAAAGTAGGGAGAATGAGAAAAGAAAGGAAAGCAGGGAAAAGAAGAGGGCAGTGTCGGGGGATAGGAGAGAACAAGAAATAAAGTAGGTCCTAAGGAGTAATACAAATGAATCAAACAATATTTCAAATTAATAACATAACCATACCGAAAGCAAGGGTAGAACTGAAGTTTTGAACCCAGTATTTGAATTAGGTTTCCTAAATCTGAAGACTAAGTGAGCTCTAAACACATAGTTTTGAATTTTATTCACATTTCCTTTTAGCAAAGGCAAACACTTCTTACATATTTTCTGTGTAAGACTGGATATGTAATTACGATGGAGTTGATGTTACCCTGTATCTCACTGTATGTACAATGAAATAACATGTATGAAAAAGGGAGAACAGCAAAACCTGTGATGTTGGACTGGAATGAAGAGATACCAGAGTGAATGCACGGGTTTAAAGCATGATATATAAAGGTTTGTAGAAATACATATGTAAGTACATATATGTGATAGGTCTCCCACTACCTCAGCAGCTATTATGTATAGTAGCTGCCCTCTTCCTATCATGCCTTGCCCCCTCCCCTGTGTGACATCATGCCAAGATGGCTGCTCCCACCAAAGAATAAACCCTTCTTCCCAGCATGCCCGTTCCCGCCTAGAAAGTAACCTAATACTCACCTCTACCACCTAGTGACATCATTGGCTCCTCCATTCCCTAGTCACTACCTCACTCAACCCCACCTCAGCCCCTACAAACCCCACCCCAGTCTCTATAAAGACTCTCCCTGCCCCAGCCATATTGCTTTTGTCTCTCCTTTGTTCAGAGACAGCCTGGCAGATCTATTCACCTAATAAAGGCTTGTTGTGGCCTGGTCTGGTCTTGGTTTTCGGCCCTTTTACCTGACAATATGTATATTTTCTAGCTCTGTCTGCTGTGAGAACTTAAAAGCAATGACATTGGTAGCAAAGCCTGTCCAGATCTTGGTTACTAAATTCTAATTCTCTACTAAAAGAAATCAGCAATACATAGAATTATTATTGATTTCAGGGGTGGAGAAAGAAAACCACAAGATGATGTTTACAAAACACACATGGTAAAACCATTAAGACCTAAAAATAAATTCCACTCAGAGGGCTGAATATATCAAAAAGACAAAAGAGCCAACTTCCTGCGACTCACACTGATCACATCTAGGTAATTTGAAGGCCAACATAAAAACAAAGAATTATCAACAGCTGAATAAAATTGAAACCTACATATTGTCTCAAAAACCAAAAAGGGCTGGGGAATGTAGCTTAGTGGTAGAGAATCACTAAGTTCAATCCCACAGAACTGGGGACAAAACATCCTTGCCTTTAGGAAATATACATTAGAGTTCAGGAAAAACACTGAAATGTCCAGGGCTAAAGTGTTGTGCCCAGATTGTGAAGTCCCAAAGACCACCAGGAGGCCGTTTCCGATGTAAGCACATGAGGGTCATTTATTCAAGCTCAAGCAGGGACTCTCAATTGTCACCGACACAGCGGATTTAGATTGAGAGCCCCGAGTTCCAAATTACCAGGGTTTTTATTGAGAATACAACAAGCTTTGGTCATTGGCAGCCATATGAATGGTTAATATTTAGCAAGTATGAAGTGTAGAATTTTGGTTGGCTAGGCTCATTGGGGGTTGAAGGGGATTACGTATAGGTTTTCACAAGAAGAATGGGGACAAGGGTTAGTGGTCTACTGTCACGTACTGATGGTCAGCAGACACTCTGACTAATGGTCACGACCACCCTGTGTGGACAGTCAGCACGTTAACAGATTGTCCTATAGATAGTGGGCCCAGGACATTTCTTTCTAGGGCAAACAGATGGCTGAGTAATAAACTTAGGAATCCCGAGTTGTGGATTACATCTTTTGCCCCAGTTCGAGCACAAATTTGAGAGAACAAAGGAGACTGCTCCAAAATGGAGTCATTCTGGTCCCACAAAAGCAGCATTGTACCAGTATATTCTCAAATGATTCAGAAAAAATTTTAGAATTAGTATAAATGGTAAAATGCTAACATCTCATCGAAATGAAGTATATATAGAGATCCTTTGTATTTATATTTTATCCCATTGGTCTGAAGTGGAACCTACCCATTTAACGTTGTCATCTGCACTAAATCCATATGAATTTTACGGGTCAGGGAAAAGCAATAGTTCCTAGAGAGGAGTTCAGGGCAGAAAATACTAGTGCTATCTACTGCAATGGAGAAGTATGACACTTCAATGTATAAAATAAGCAATTAATAAAAATTATTTTTCAGTACCAAATACCTTTAAATTGAATTTTATAAGGCAAAAATTTAGAAATATAGGGGAAATAAATGTATCTACAAACCTATTAGAACAAAAACCTCATTAGGAAGAAATTTTTGTTACTAGTGCCTGGGCCACATGTGCTGGCACACTCCTGTAGTCCTAGCATTCCCAGCACTGGCTGGGGCAGGACTGCCATGAGTTCAAGGCCAGCCCGAACTACATAGCGAGACCCTATCTCAAAATTTTTAAAAAGCGCTTGGCATATTGTAATCATTGAAAAAGTTAAAAGATTTTGACCCATTACCTAGACTTACGACGAGGATGAAACTATTTTGTTACCTGTCTGTTGAACATGTAAGAGATGCTCAATAGATGTCTGAATGGCTACCTTGTGAATCTACTTGAATCTATTTGTAGAAGAGCCTGAGGGATAAGAAGTATCTTTTAGTGGATCAGAATTCTTGAGGGATAAAAAATGAATGTGCACGTCCTCCACCTTAACTTGAAACAAATTGATACCACTTGGATAAGGTGATGACATAGGCTTACTGCTATGAACTGTGATCTTAATTAGGCAAATAGCCTTCCAGTGTAATTACTGCTCCCATTCTGCCAAAAACAGAATGAATATAAAGCAAAACTCTATAATCCAGAGAATCTACCTATGCAAAATCAGCATTACTTTTGTCTTATTTAGCTAATTAATAAAACCATGTGGCAAGATAACTCATTTGGTTTTCCATGAATATATTTTCTATTTATGTGGGAGTACAACTAGGGTTTGCTGGAAGTAAAATAAAAATGAAGAAAGAATATTTGGGTGTTTTTTTGTGTTGAGGACTGAACCTAGGAGTTCTGAGGCACACTCCCAGTCTTAGGTGTGTGCTGCAAAAAGCAAAATCAATATAAAACATTTACAGTAAGTAAAAAAAAACTTAGAAGCTGAGCAGTAAACAACTTGGGGTTTGTGGCCAATCTGTCACAATCAGCCAACTGTGCCACTGTGGCAAAAAACAGCTGTAGACATGTAAATAAGTAGGTGAGGCCATGTGTCAACACATTTACAAGACAAATGTGGGCACTGGCTATACTTTGTAGTAGATCCTAAACCAGCAGGCAAGGAGAAACATCTTACAACAGGACAATCATGCTTAAGGACAGAGATTTGGAAATTCCTGCACAAGCAGTGTCAGGATAGATAATCCAAAGATGGTAGACAATAAAGGATAGCAATATTTGAAAATAGAAAACCCTAAAATCAAAAAACAAAACAAAAAAATCACTGGGGAAGTTTTCTGAAAGAAATGGCATGGATTGGCAAAATTACAAAACTATTATGAGTGGAGAAGTGCAGGACACTGAAATATTTAACAAGGTTTATTATATAAAAAGCAATACAGGAACATAGAAAGGGCACTATAAAAGTGTATGTAATATGCTTAACAAGTTGTCTGAAATTGACAATGCAAAACATGATATCTCATGCCTCACATTTCCTATGGCATATCCTACACATGTGTCACGCATCATGCACAAATCACCCAAAACTGAGTCAAAGATTGAAGATGAGGGAGGGCAGGAAAGAGCCCCTTAAAATATCAAATGCCAAAAGGAAACTAATTATGACAATAGGGGTGTGTTTGGGAAATTCTAGTAAACTGTAAAGTAATAAGTAAAAAATGAAACTAGGTCCAATATTGGTTATTTTGTTCAAGCTTTTCAACATTTACAGGTCAAAAACGAAAATCTATACTAGCTCAGTCTTCAAGAAAATGTTCAAAAAGACCATCTGACTTGTATTTATAAGTGTTGGCTCTTTAGAATAAAGAATTTAAAAACCAATCAGAAATATATCAAAGTACTACAACTGCAACACTTACAAAGCTGCTTTGCGGCACACAGTAACAAAACAGATGATGGTCTGTATGTCAAATGGCTACAGAACAATACTTAGTATTACTTAACAATAGCAAACTGTCTTCATTATACTTAATGACCACAACTTCACAAAGGGATCTGTAAAGGCAAAAATGTCAAGGATGGATAAATAGGTAAGTTATCCCAATAAAGGATACATCCATATAATGTAACACTAATAAGAAAACATGTACTTCACATGTCCTGTAACAACATCCAAATTATTACATGATAAAATGTAAGACAATTTTCATGCCCAAAGGAAAAGCTACCCATGTGTGTACATACACATCTGGCGTATGTGTAGAAAAATTTTAGACATTTAAAAGAACTTGAGTGGAACCATAAAGAAAAATGAGATCGAAGGAGACAGCAGTTGTTCACCTTTTACTCTTCGTAGGGAGGAACAATAAAATAAGCATGTGTCGTATTTGGCAAATGTTAGAGAAAATTATGGACCAGTATTTTAGGAAGGGGTTGTTACCTGTAAAATCACACCAATATAGATACAACTACACTGAAATAATACATAAAAAATGTTAAATGGAAATGTTTTAAAGTGCTATCATATAATCAAAAAAGAACCACAAGGCTTTATTTGATCAATCATATAGTAGAAACTAGGTCTTGTAAAAGCTACAACTTGTAAGTGCAAATGTGGGACTGTGTGATTCAAAAGTTAATTACTCCCCTAGATTCTGTTGTAAATTTGATGGTTGGAGTGTGTTTGCCTGGGGACAATGGACAATCAGTAATAGGGCGAGGTTACTCAGCCATCTGTTTGCCCTAAATCCAAACGTCCCGGGGCCCAGTATCTATAGGACAATCTGTAAACAGGGTGGTCATAACTGTCAGTCAGGATGTCTGCTGAACATCAGCATGTGACAATGAGCCACTAACCTTTGTTCCTTTTTTTTTTTTCTGTGAATCCACATGTTAACCCCCCCCCCCCCTTAACCCCCTATAAAATAACCTCAGACTCTGAGCCAGGTGCCTCTCTGAGCTATTTTGCTTCGGGAGTGCCGTCTGGCCAGACTAATAAAGGTCTGTTTTCCAACATGGCCGGTGTGTTCCTTCCCGGGTGGTCCTCGCTGTAGCTAGCTCCTTGGAGCGTTTGGTAAGGCCTTGGTCTTACATTCTGAAGGCACCACTGGGATCCCCGGGTGTGCTCCACTTCAGCTCCTTGGAGCATTTGGTAAGGCCCTTAGCCTTGCATTCTGGAGGCACCGCTGGGATCCCTGGGTGTGCTTCACTATAGTCAGCTCCTTGGAGCGTTTGGTAAGGCCCTCGGTCTTACACAAGTTTATGTGCTGGAGTCCACCTGTACTGTGATCTATCTAAAAACTCAATGTTAAGGCTCAATCTTCAGCACAACTAACCTCATTTTATACCTAACTGTAGACTACGTAAGTCTCAGGAATATTAACTCTAGTTCTGTTTCAGTAACAAAATGTATTCCTAGAAACTTATGAAGACACTGGTTTTTGTTTTTTTTTTTTGAAACAGGGCCTTGCTATGTAGTTCAAACTGGCCTTGGACTGTGTAGTCCAGGCTGGCTTCAAATTCCTGGCAATCCTCCTGCCTTGGCCTCCTGAGTGCTGGGATTACAGGCATGCATCACACCCAGCGACACACTGATTTTGAATGTCTTCTTTTAAAATTTTATAGCCAATGTCCGGTCCATTTTGTTCTAGCTATATGCCCATCACCAAGAGTAATGGAAAGTGCTATATAATTTTTTTTTTTTTTTTTTTTACTGAAAAGGCAACAGGGAAATGACTTCCATGCAAAATTATAAGCAATTACAAGGCCTGAAGCAGAGAAAAAAGGGACAAAAATGTTATGTGAAAGATTGGTTCTTAATTTCATGTGACCACATAACTACAATTTACTCTTTTGCTTCTCCCAGTGGGAGAGAAAGAAATCACAAGAATATAAATCTAAATCTACCCAAGGCAGCAGGAAGGCTAATGTCTTCTTTGGAATTCAAAGCAAGCAGGAAATAACAAAACACAAAATCGAACTTTTGATAGCAAAATTATTTGTAACGATACAGGGAGAGTATACATACATAATGGATCTAGTTGTTTTAGGGAATGATGGGTGAGTGAGCTGGCCTGTGCTACTCAGGAAAGCAATCCAGTAGTATTTTTCAAACCCTTTGTGATGAAGGACCAGTCTTAACCCTTGCAATGTCAAACATACTTTGTAAAATATGTATTTTTAAAATTACTAGAAAAATGATCCATTCTTTCATGTTGTAGCAATACAAAATTTCTAGAGATCCCTGAGACATAGTGAAGTTTTTTCAATGTTAACCTGATCTAAAATCTGGAATTTGTGTAGATTTTGATGTAAATTCAGAAAATTTGAGGTTTTTTCCATTACTCAATAATGAAGACAGTCTATAAGAGATAAAACAGACTTCCCATTGTTTTGAAATGTAAAACATTGCACTGTCTTAGATTGCACGGCCTTACTAAATTTATCATTTTGACTGCAACATTAGCATATAAGAATCTAAACTTCTATCAATTTGAACATTTTCCATTACCATTTACCTTAGAAGACAACTTAGGATACACTTAAAATTGCATATAAAAATTCTCACTTATGATATACTCCTGTCACTTCCTATACTTTTGCCTCTATGTTCTCAAAACTCCCCCAACCTACTACTTTAGCTGGTTGATAAGAGTAATTGGCTTCATTATCAAAGTAAATGGAGAAAAATTTATATGCCTGGCCTATAAATTCACAACCTCATGCAACTTTATATATATATCCTATTAGATAGGACTATTGAGAGAGTACATTGTGATTTAGGATCTGTGGACTCAAATTTCCACGATTCAAATTCACTTTACACCTAAGCTATTAAGATACTTATATCTTTAATGTTTATGTTTTCATTTGTGAAATGGAAGCATTAGCTACACATCAAAGGATTATTATGTAGGTTAATTCACATGTAAAATGACTGGAACACTGCCTGGCGCAAAAATTAGTACAGTAAGTGTTGTAACTATCAAAATTTTTATATATGCATCACATCCTTCTGTAGAAGTGTATAATTTATATTTATTAAATGAAACGTCACATCCTACAATTATTATTCATCAATTAAAATTATTTCAATTTTCTATTACGAAAATATATAACATCTCGCTGGACAAGGAGGACAGAATACTGTAGTAAGGTTATGCAAAGTGCAAGTTGCTGTGATCCTAAACGGGCGACTGCCAAAAGTGATTCAGGATAATTTACTATCTCTCTCCACCCTGAGAAAGAGACTTAAAATAAAATTGTGACTAAACTGCATTTTAGGATTAAGGAAATGAAAACACTGTTGTAATAGACTCTAGTCTCATTCACTGCCAAGAGACCATCACTTTTAGCAAGCTGAAATGTTCGCAACTGTACATATCAACAATCAGATGACACGATCACCCAAACCTAGAACATTAGTTACAGAACACTGAGATTATAAACACAAGAGTCCATATTTCTAGAATACTGAACAAGAGGTATCCGTGGCTTGACAGTACTCAGACAGTAATCTGTGGCAACCTTTTAAAACTATTTTATATTTCTACAATGAAACCAAGCTATTAATTTCATGTTTATAAGGATTTTTCTCGATTATTAGTTAGAATCTGATCAAATCATAATCACTCCTTAAATTTTTCTCTCAACTAATGATTTCCACTCTGCTACCTATGGTTCAATTTACCGTTTATTCTATGATAGCCAGAGCTTATTCCACAGGATCTGATCTACACAATTATGTGTTAGAGACAAAATATTTTCAGGTGTGTTTTCAAATGATATTCTACAAAGAATATATCAAGTGTTCAAGTTTACAGAAAATCATACAACTGACCATACAATTCACCAATATAAATGCCTTAACAGTTGTTTAGTCCCTTGTTTAAGTAATACTAATAAGCCTTAATCCATACAGCCACCACCTGTTTTTCCCTGTGCTATCCTTCTGACACTTACATAAGAACATCTCAACTCAATAACTAAATTTTACAACCCCCGTTATGTCAATCACAAGGTGATGTACCAAAATCCCAATTTCATAAATTTTTAACACATTGGAAGTATATTTATTTACCTAATACTGAAGTACTGTGCCTTATTTTATTAAAAACAAAGATAGCTACATCAGTTTAATTCCATACATATACTATCTATTAAATTTATTAAAAATTGTAGTAAACATAATAAACTAGTGCTCCAAATGTATGCTGTTCAGGAGGAAGACACTACAAAAGAAGACACAATAGAGACCGCCTTGCAATAAAAAGTACAAATTCCTTCTACAGAGATGGAGAAATAAAAGGACAAATCTAGGTGTCTAAAAGACAATTCACTGTACATATTTTATTTACAGTTTTGTACACTGTCTTAATATGAATGGGACCACTTTTCTACTTGAGCCATTTTTAACCAAAGCAAAATAACCTAAGTAATACAAAGTATTAAAATACAGCATAAAGATACAAAAACAGACATCTAATTCTAGTTAGGAATGTAGTTATGATGTTATATTTTTTTATAATCCACAATCGTGTTTAGGAAATCACATAAACATAGATCACTGATTTGAATGAAATGCATAAATTTGTAGCAAAGCTTTGTAGTTATAAAAAAAATTACCAAAGAATGCACAAAATTAATGTTTATTCCACCCTCGTGTCATATTCCTGGATCCTTTACCAATGTTACAGGAGGAAAAAACAATAGCAAAACAAATGAAAAACTGAAATCAGAATCACTAATGTTATTAAGTAGGGAAACAAATAAATTAAAATCTAGCAGCCATCAGCAAGAGTACAGCAAAGATAATGCTGTCAAAAGAAACAAAGAAAATTGCTAGAAAACTGTATGCATCATACTCTTCCAAACCAGCAAAATATGCTCCTGCATACAATGGAAC
>NW_004624757.1:27079145-27120920 GCF_000247695.1 Heterocephalus glaber
ATCTATATGTCTTTCCTTACACCAACACTGCCTTGATTACTGTAGCTTTAGAAGAAGTCTTAAAATTAGGTACTAAATGTCTTCCAACACTGTTTTCGTTTTTGTTTTTAACTTTTCTAGGTCCTCTGTACTCCTACATAACTTTTAAATTTCAATATCCAATTCTTCATTTATAGCAAGTATACACAAACCTGAATCTTGTGTTTTCTAATCCTGCTAAATTCAAATACAAGTTCTAGGGGCTCCTAGAGATTTCTTAGTATTTTCTCTGTGGATGATTATTTCATCTACGTATAAAGATTTTACTTCTACCTTGCCAATCGTATCCCAGTTGTGTCATTTTATTGCCAGACTATTTTGGTTTGGGCCTAGGTTTCAAAGTTTAATCGACAGATGAAGAGTAAGCATATCTGCCCTGGTTCCCCACCTTAAGGAGAAAGCATTGTGTCTTCTCCATTCATACAAGACGCTCTTGCTGGAAGTATCGAGTACAGGTCTTTAATCTGTTGAGAAGGTTCTGTTCTACTTCTAATCTCCTGATAGCTTTTACCATGAACAGCTGTAGAATTTAGTCCGATACTTTTTCTCCAACCAGTGACAGGATCATATGGCTTTTTCCTTTCCTCTGTTAAAATGATGACTTTTGGGGGTGGATCTTCCAATGCTGAACCAACCCTGCCATCCCTATAATAAAACCACTTTCTACATACTTCCAGATCTGACTTCTGATAGTTTGCTTTGCTAAACAAATTTTTACCTATGTTCATACTTTTTTCTTCTATTATCTTATCCACTTTTAGGATTAGCACAATGTTAATTTCCAAAAATGAGGGGAGACGTGTTCCTTTTTTCTGCTTTAAATGTTTGATATAATTCATCAGTTAAAATGTATATGAGCCTGTTGTCATATGGGTTGGTTTTCAAGCTAGGAATATACTTTAATAGGTGCTATTCAAATTTTGTATTTCCTCCAGAGTTAGTTTCATTATTTGCCTTCCAAGGTACTTCTTAGAAGTTGTCAAATTTATTTCAAAACAGATTTTTGAAAATATGCTTTCTATATCCTTTGAAATTCTGTAAAATCTGTGCTAATGTCTCCTAGGTCTTGATATTTTAATTTTAAAAATGTATAATTGATATTGTGTAACAGGAAGTAAAGGTCTAAAGGAGCAGGTAAAGTGGGAGGGGTAGGGGAAAGGAAAGAAGGGAAAAGAAAAAATAGGTGAAAAGGAAAAAAATGGAAACAAAATCTTTGCAAATAGGGAAGGATGGAGGGGGTGAAGGGAGGGCAGGGGAAGAGGAAAAAAAAATAAGAATCAAGATACTCATGTAATGATACAAGATCCCAATGAGGTATGTAAATGTATTTTATACCTAAAATGTTATACCAATAAACTTAACGGGGAAGAAAAAAAATTTGTTGTTTTAACTTTTTAAGCAAATTACAGAATTGATGCCCACACACAGAAGTAGAATTATTTTCATTATTCATAGTTTTCAATCATCATTAATCTTCTCTGCTGCTGCTTATAGTTGGCACCCAAATATTGATGAAGTAACTGAATCAGCTCTCCACGGTTAGACTAACTGCCATGTTCTTGCTTTCCAAGAATATTTGCTGCTTTTTAAAATTGTGGCAACGGGCCGGGGATTTAGCTCAGTGGTTCAGGCACCTGCCTCGCAAGCGCAAGGTCCTGAGTTTGATCCCTGGTACCAAAAATAAATAAATAACTAAAAAAAAAAAAATAAATAAAATAAAATAAAATAAAACTGTGGCAAAATATACATAAAATTTACCATTTTAAACATAAGTGTATAGTTCAGAAGCATAAAGTAAATTTATCACTGCTGTACAATCATCACTATATCTCCAGAAATGTCCCAACTTTTTAATATAAGTCTTGTTATGGTTTAGATCCATAATGGCCCCTAAAGTGTTGTGTTTGGGAGCCAACTGGATTATGAAGTTACAGCTGATTATGCTGTTACAGGTGGGGTCAAGGGTTTATCTCCTTTCACTGCTTCTCCTTTGTTTCCTGGCAATCAGGACATTAGCAGGTTTTCCGTAAGCTGTTTCTTCTTTTGGAGCCAGCTGATCATGGACTGAACGATGAGCCAAAACAAATCTCTCCTCCTTTAAGTTGTGAGTGTTGGGTACTTTGTCTCAGTGACAAGAAAGTGAGTAAAACACATTTATTCTTTTTTAAAAGATCATCCATTAAATACGCACCTAACAATAAGTACTTTGAAGCTAGCTGTGGTGGCACAAACCAATAATCATAGTCACTCGGAAGCTAAGGCAAGTGGATTGTGAGCTGGAGGCCAGATGAGGCAGCACAGCAAGAATGTCTCAAAATAAAAAGAACTGGGAATGCAACTCAGTGGTAGAGTACTTCCCTAGAATGAGCGAAGCTCTGGGTTCAATCCCCAGAATCCAAAAATATAAACAAACAAGCAAGCAATTAAGCAAGCCACTGAGTCAAGTGCTAGGACACAAACAGAAGTCTATTCTAGTAGCTTGGGATTTGGAACCTCTGACTATAATAATGACTGTTATTTCTTATTTAATATATCCTGCAAAACCAAAATTTGTCTACAACTTATAAATGGTGTTAAGCAACAATTTCACTGTTTGCTTCTGTGTTTGTTTCACTGTGTGCTGAAAAAATACAGTACACATATACCAATGCTGTAAGTGGGATGCAAAATATTAAATAATATAAAATGTAAAATTCTGTAATTTTGAGGTAGATGAAATGATCAGGTAAGCATGCTCTGGAAGATCGGGGTTCAATACCAACTACCTTCTATGTGACTTGTTACTTGGTAAAATGTTTCAGTTTCAGCATGTAAAATATACAAGATTCACATGATTGTGCAAAAATTGCTGACAAGACATTTCAGTGTAGGCATTCTTATCTCATTAAGTATATCGAATAAAATGTAACTTAACTATCAGAATTCTAAAACTGCTTTATAATTCTAAAACCTTACCGTCTCTAGCCAAAAGCGATCGAGGTCACTTCGTCTCTGCTGTTTGTTCAATGTGATTAGCCATCGTCCTCCGCGTTTATTTTTCTCATCTTCCCACATGGGCTCAATACCATCCTACAAGTAAGAATACAACAGTATTAGACAATATTATAATCCTCACTTTGAGATTATGAGAACCAGCAAGCAACACTGTCAACTTTTAAATTTTCTTATAAAACTGTCACTGGTGTACTTTTTAAAGTACAGAGAGGTCTTAAAAGCCAGAGGCATGAGATTCCAAAATTAGAGTACTGACTTTGTCACTTACTAGCTATCAAATCTTGCCTTTTACTTAATTTGGAGGTTCCTACACCTTCTAAGTAGTAGATACCTTTTAGAATCTACACACACTTAAGATACCTAAAAATACATGCAAAAAGTATGTAATTTCAGAGTTAACTAAAGCCCCATAGTCCTACCACCTGACAAGGACCCCTGCAGCCCTAGTTAAGAATGCTTGACAAACAAACTCAGGCTACCTGAATAAAGGAGGAATTGAACTGCATAATCAAAGCTCTCACCAAAATCAATCTCAGTCGTTGTACAGAGTAATACTCTCTCCATTTCTACAATTTCTACCAATATATTGATGCTTAAGCCTAGTAAAGCCAATTTATTAGCCTGTACACTGCAGTATAAACTATACCCAAGTTTATTGCAATATTTTTCAATGAACACCTGAATGGTCCAGTCCTATAATACATACATGAAAATACCAATTAGGCATACCTTAAAAAGTGAGTAGTCACAGCCAGGCATTAAATTACTAGACAACTGGATATGGTTGTACAGACTAAGTAAAAGAAAAGGACAATTAAAAATATGAATATAGAGTTTAGGCACTTTAGAAAATATAATAAAGTTCATGCATGTTTGTTTTGCTATGGAGTTAATTTCTAAAATAGACAAAACAGATACTAAGTTCAAGAAACAATTTATAAAACAATTTTCAGTAACTATTTTAAATTATTTTAATCTGACAAAAAGATTTTGATACAGTATTAACTCAAGGCATACCTATGTATATGAAACTGAAAATAAAGGTGAGGTTGTTTAAATAAATGAATTTATAAAGCTAATGAACAATTATTTGTTCAGAAATATACTAAAAAATAAACCAAGAGAAAAGATGAACCACCTGACTACCAGGATCACATGACTCAAACAGTCAACATTATTTCTGGAGGTATTCAAGTGCAGAAAAGACTAATGGTTCCCAAACGCTAAAGATTGTTACTTATTAGTACAATAATTATTGTGGGAGGTTTAAAAAAACAGGTCTAAGCTCTCCTTGAGATTATAGTCACTTATACATAAGGCAGAATCTATACTTCTAAACTATTTCCCATCTTACAATATCAACAGACATATTATGGCAATATATGTACACCAATATTTATAGCAGCACAATTTGTAACAGCTAAATCCTGGAAGCAGCCTGTATGTTCATCAACAGATGAACAGATAAAGAAAATGTGGCATCTTTATATAATGGAATACTACTTGGCTATATAATAAATAAATCTGAGACATTTGTAGGAAAATGGATACAACTGGAAAATATGTTACGTGAAATAAATCAGACACACAAGCTTAAATGCTGCATGGTATCTCTAATTTGAGTGAGGCAAGTAGAAATAAAGACCAAAATAAAGGACTGATAGATGGAAACAGGATCTTTTGTAAATGGGATGGGGAGACCGGGGCGGGGGGGGGGGGGAGATTTAAGATGTGTCATGTACAGGTACCAAATATCCACAATGAACATAAACATTGAATGCCATAAGCTTGAACTAAGAATAACAACAATAATAACGAAAATGGGAAAAGGAGATTCATAGATGGAAGGAGGGAGGTGGGTGAGGAGATTAAAAAGAATCAAGATGTATTTTGTTTTGTACATGCACCTATTCCCTAAGATGAATGTAAACTTCATATACTGCAAACATGTACTAATAAAAGTAAAAAAAATTAAACTATTTTCCAAATATAAAAATAAAGTAAAATTTTAGATTACTTACTCATTTGTTTAAAGGGAGAAGACTAGATCATTTGATCTCCTGTAGTCTCTTAACAAGTCTTTTAAAACTTGTTTTAAAAATTGGCAACAGGATAAGAATGCTTTGTCTCCAATATTAGATGGTAGAAAATATCTTCGCTATATGCCTACAAACCTAAGTCAGGTTCTCTTGGTGCTATTTTAACCCAACCTAGGAATATCTCAGGCTGAGTTTTAAGAATCTGGCATCCTTTCATCACACTGCACCGAACAAAACACCTAGTATAATCTACTATTTATAAGATACCATGAGACTATACAAAAGGTCCTGGACACTAACAGTAATTATACCATTAACACCATTACTTTCATGGAGAGAACTAATTTAAATGAGTAGCATGAGAGTGGCTTTCTTCAGTGGTATTCAAGGAGGAAGACTTCTTTATGCTGCCTCTTTTGTTCTTCATACTGCTTTTAGGTCTCTTTAAGTAAATGAGAATTCATAATGGCACATTAAATAGATAAATCCTAAGAATACACAGGTTAGTTAAAAACAAAAGGACTCGGGCGGGAATTTGGCTCAGTGGTTCCACTGCCTGCCTCGCAAGTGGAAGGACCCGAGTTCGATCCCCAGCACCACCAAAAAAAAGAAAGAAAGAAAAAAAGGACTCAATAGTTGCTTAGATTAAGTGTTAGAAAAAAGAAATTAAGGGCCGGGGATTTAGCTCAGTGGTTTCACCGCCTGCAGGGCAAGCTCAAGGACCCGAGTTGGATCCCTGGCACCAAAATAAACAAATAAATAAGTAAATAAATAGAAAAAAGAAATTAAGAAATGACAAGATATTTATAGAAAACCAAAGGACTCCTTCAAATTTCTAAATTATGGTATAAAAATCCACTATGCAATGACACTGTTTACATATAACTAAAATGTAGAGCAATGTTATAATTAGAGGACAAGTAAGAAATGTAATTATGTAAATTGGTAAAAGCCAAAAAAATCTAGACATATACAAATCTGATTGGAGGAGGGGTTCAAGATTTCTTTTTCCTCTGTAGGAGACTAGAGAGCATTTTGTATGGAGACTAGTTATTCAAATTTTGACCAGGAGGCTACTGGAGAAGAAAAACCACTTGATGTTTTGAAGAAAGGTAGAGCAAAATAAGTTCAATTTAACTAGACAACTACATCTATTAAAAGTAATTCTATTACTGGGCCAGGGATTTAGCTCAATGGCACCATGCCTGCCTTGCAAGCACAAGGTCCAGAGTTCAATCCCCGTTACAAAAAAAAAAAAGTAATTCTATTATTTAAAAAAAGATAATGTTTTTCATTAAAAAAAATTCTCAGAGTAGTTAAGTTTACAATTCATAGTTTTCTTTAATCTATGCTTTGCTTTTTTCAATGATCCAAATGTACACTGAATGTCTATTAGAGACTAAGCACTGGAAATACACAGAATAGTTTTTGCCCTTGAAATAGTATTCATAAATTTATGACCATGATCCATTCTTTTGTGTGGACAGAATACACTCAAGGGGTTACATTAAAACATGAGTAGCATCGCTAATTCATCATGTATATGATTCTAAAATATGGATGTGAAAGTTGTAATTTTTAGATAACTGCTAGGTAATTCAAAGCTCTTAAAAATGTGTTTTTAGGGCCAGGGATTTAGCTCAGTTGGCGCCACGCCTGCCTCACAAGAACAAGGTCATGAGTTCAATTCCCGGTAACCCTCCCCCCGAAATATGTTTTAAGTTTTGCCTTTCACATTCTCAAAACAGTATCTCCCTATACATTCTCCATATAAAAACACACTAAATTGATTTTGTAGGAACTGAGAATGTAGCTCCATGGTACAGCCCTAGCCTAATACATGCTAGGACAATCTTTAACAAAAGAAAAAAAAAATTTTTGGAGATCAGTATCAAAGCTTGACAAAGATTGTGATTTTAAATTGTATTTTGAAGTCATGCACATCTAATTTCCATTCTTCTTAAGTTTATGACAAAGTATAATGAAATTAACAACTATCATCAAAGAAATTGTCATTCTGTTGACATTCCCTAAATTTTGATGTCAATCTTTGATATTTCACAATCCCTACCACAGGAAATTTTAGATACTGTGTTGAAAATAGTTTATAAAAATGGAGACCCTAATAATGTTCTGATATACTTTGTTTTGAGGCAAATGTGTCTAGGTAACCACAAAAGAGAACAAGTTTCAACTAGCTGTCCAAAGCTCTGGGGCAGTAAAGGATTCTCAATGGAAAAACAGGTATCTTAGGACAAGGACTACAGAATATTCAGGCCTAAAGGATGACAAGATTGAAGTTTCTAAAACCAGTGAGGCATAACACCATCCAAACATCTATGAAGAGATGGACATAGAAATAGTTCTACAGATGAAGATTCATTAATTTCACCTAGACCTTCACTTTATGAATTTGATTTAAAATGAAAAAATATGCAACTAAAAAATTACAAATACATACCCTAAATTAAATACTTACGCCCAAAAGTCTTCAACAGTATCAAACTTAGAGATCAGTCGAAGGTTTGCTTGCCAAGTTTTACTTTTATCATTTTTAAAAAACCAGAGTGCCCATCTAAAAATAAAAAGTCAGTGTTAAAAAAGTAGTTGTGCACACCAATCCTCACAGCAAAATTATTATTCACAATAGTCAATAGTCAAACAATGGACACAATCCAAGTGTCCATCACCAAGTCAACAGATGAACAAAATATAGCTGATATACAATGGAATATCCACAAGCCTTAAAGAAGGACATTCTTGAGACAAGCTGGATGAAGCCAGTCATGCAAAGAGAAATACTTTATAATTTCACTTACAAGAGGCACCTAAGTAGTTACATTCATAAAGACAAAGAGAATGGTGGTTGTGAGGCGCTGGGGAGAGGATGGAATACAAATTGTTTAATGGATTAGACAGTATCACTCTCTTAAGATAAAGACAGTTCTGGAGATTGGTAGCACAACAATGTGAACATATTTAACATTATTAAGCTGTAGGTTTAAAAATGCTAATAAGGCAAATTTTATGTTGTGTGTATTTTATCACAAACATTTAAAATAAAAATTTAAAGTGGTAGTTCTTATTACAGAGACAAATATGTTTTCTCTTTCTTTCATTTAAAAAATATGCATTTCAGCTGAATAAGTGAGGCCCTGGGTTTAAGCCCCTGCACTACAATATAAAACAAAACTTTAAAACGGGCAACATTTAATATCTACTACATAATAGATTCCCTGCTACACTTACAGACCCTGAGTCTAATCACTTGGGAGATTACATAGAAATGTAGCAGAGAGGGCTGGGGTTTTAACTCAGTGGTTCTGCCGCCTGCCTCGCAAGCACAAGGACCAGAGTTCGATCCCCGGTACCAAAAAAAAAAAAAAAGAAAAAGAAATGTAGCAGAGAGACAATTACAGTGTAGTAGGTACTACAATAAAGAAAAGCACAGTTATTTAAGGAGGAAAAAAAAGTGTATAAGTACTTAACAATAAAGGAAAGTGAGGAAGAGAAAGGCTCAATTTCAAGGGGAACAAATAGCTATTAGCTAAACAGAGAGAGATGCGAGTTGCTAGGAAGAGGCAAAACTAATAAGTGTGATTCTATATGAATTCAAATGCACAAATGGGAAAATAAAAGGGTTGACTAAAGCTACAAATATATGTTCTGAAATAATGTATAGCAGTTGCTATACTTCTATATTGTATCTGATTACAAGTTTTATTCCTAATATATAATGGCTCACTGACAATGTTATCAACCCAAAATGATTCACCTTTAGAAGAATTAAATTATACATATACATATATATACACACATATACATATATATGTATGTGTGTGTGTGTGTATGTGTACATATATTTATATGTGTATATTTTCCCACCACCACCACCAGGGATTGAACTCAGGACCTTGCGCTTGCGAGGCAGGCGCACCACCACCGAGCTAAAGCCCCAGCCAAATTCAATATTCTTGAAGTGTAACACGGGTCACCCTGATATATGTGGGTTTCATATTCCCAGGTTACACATCCTGATTCTCAGGTTACACATCCCAATTCTAAATCATCAAAGGGGGAAAACATTAAAGGAGGGAGACAGAACAAAACAAAACAAAAACAAAGTAAAAAAAAAAAAACCCTCCTAGGAATTATAAATAATCTACAGATGGGTTAAGTATACAGAAGGATGTGCAAAGGTTATATGCAAATAATACATTATTTTACAGAAGGGACTTGCGCAGCCTGAGTTCCTCCATCTAAGGGACCAATGCACCAAAGGTTAAGTCAAAGGGAAATTCTATTTTCTCATCAGTAAAATTGTCTGAAAAGCTTTCCAAATTGGATAATACTCCATAATTCAATGATCAATGCCTGTAAACCCCTGTTAGACACAAAGATGAGATCCATTTCAACTTGTACTTGAATAATCTGTTTGCATTTGCCAACTCACTATCAAGGAAAAAAAAAACAGGCAAAAAAATTACTTAGACTTTTTATTTTTTAAAGCGAACTGTACTCAGAGGCCTGGTATTATGGCATACCTGTATGCCAGGCACTTGAGAGGTAGAGGCAGATTGAGAGCTTGAGGACAGCCTGGACTACACTAGACCTTGTCTCCAGGAAAAAAAAAAAAAAGATACCAAGATCTCTTTTTTCCATATAAAGCTAAGGTACTTATTTTACTGGTTAGCATCAGTGGTATGTAAACAATCCTGGGTAAATCTGTTGATGCCTTAGCAAGAATAAAACCAGACCACTCAACTACACTAGTAGTCACTGTATCCTTCATATCTTTTTAAAAAATCTTATTAGTAGTACACGCTTGCAGTAAATGCAGTTTACAATCATCTTGGGGAGTGGATACATGTACAATACAGCTTGGTTCTTTTTTTGTAATTCCCTTCCTACCTCCCTCCCACAAATTGCCTTTCCTTATCTTTGTTTTTGTTGATATTAATCTTATCTCAAGTTTGATATATATTTATATTCATTGAGGTTATTAGGTTCCTGTACATGGCATTTCGTTGGTCTACTTATTTCCCCTTCCCCTTCTCTCACCAACATTCTCTTGGATCCCTTCCCATTTTCAAGAGATCCACACCCTTGTTGCCTTCTATCCATTCTCTATTGTGCTCTTTCTTTGTACTCTGCCTCTCTCAAATGAGATATTGTACAGTACACTATTTAAGCTTCTGTGTCTGATTTATTTCATTGAACATATTTTCCAGTGCATCCATTTTCCCACAAATGTCCCAAGTTTGTCCTTTATAACCGAGTAATATTCCATTAATATATATATATATATGGATACATTTTCTTTAACCAATTGTCTGTTGCTGAGTATACAGGATGCTTCTAGGATTTAACTATTATTAATTGTGCTACTATAAACACTGGTATGCATGGTTGCTACAGTATTATGTCTTTAGTTCTTTGGGAGATACCTAGACGGCAGATAACTAGGTCATGTGGAATTTGTAATTTTAGTTGAGGAATTTTCATAATGGCTATACTAATTTACATGCCACCAACAATGCAGGAGAATTCCTTTTTCACTGCAGCCATGCTAGCATTTGTAATTTTTTGATTTCTTGATGATTGCCATTCTTTCTGGTGTAAGATGGAATCTTAGCATTAATTTGCATTTCTCTAATGGCCAAGGATATTGAATAGTTTTTCATGTACTTGTTGGCCATTTGTATTTCTTGCTCGGAGAAGTGTCTGTTCATTTCACTTGTTCCATTTTTTGATTGTCTTTTATTTTCTGTGGTCTAGTTTTTTTCGAGTTCTTTATATATTCTAGGTATTAGTCCTCTGAGGAATAGTTGGCGAAAATTTTTTCCCAATCTGTAGGTTGTCTCTTTACTGATTCCTTTGCTGTGCAGAAGCTTTTTAATTTGATGTAATCCCATTTGCTGATTCTGGCTGTTATTTCCTGTGAAATTGCAGTTCCGTTTAGGAAATCCTTTCCCACACCTATGACTTCAAGTGTTTTACACATCCTTTATCATCATCATCACTTCAAAGTAAAAGTAATCCCAGTTTTAAGGATGTCCTGATGCAACAATAAAAACATTCTCATTAAATTTCAATCTATTTACATGACTTTTTCATATTTTACATGTAAAAATTAGTACAAAAATTAGAGGGGCCGGGGATTTAGCTCAGTGGTTACATCGCCTGCCTTGCAAGCACAAGGACTCAAGTTTGAAACCCAGTACCAAAAAAAAAAAAAAAGGAAAAAAAGAAAACATTTCTAATGCATAACAAAATACAGTGTTTAGGCAACTTTAAATTTTTAGGTGAGCTAGTGACTCTTTCAGGGAATATCATTTTTATTTGAAAAAGTAACTGATAGTTTTGTTTTTGGTGGTGGTACTGGCAATCGGACTCATGACCTTGAACTTGAGGGGCAGGTGCGGTGCCACTGAGCTAAATCTCTGGCCTGATTAGTTTTTTTGGAGGGGAAAACTTAACAGTTGTAAGCCTGCTGCTTAAAATGTGAGTTTTCAGGAAAAAAAATAACAATGTTTGAAAGCTTTCATTTGCTATTGTAAGCATGACAACTTCCTAAAAAGACATTACTGATGAATTTGAGTTACATCAATGAATTCTATCACATGGGAGGCTGAGGCAGGAGGTTCACCAGCTTGAGGCCAGCAAGGCTACAGTGAGTGAGTTCAAGGCTGGCATGGACTAGAGATTGACTTCAAAACAAAATTAAAATCCTCTTAAAAACAAACAAAAAAACCTCCAAGAAGGTAAGGCAAGAGGATGGCAAGTTCGAAGCCAACTTGAGCAACTTGATGAGATTGTGTCTCAAAAATTTACAAATTTTAAAAGGGGGCTAAAGATGTAGTTCAGTAGTAATGCATTTCCCTAGCACAGCTGAGGCAAGTTTAATCCCCAGGACTAAGGGGAAGGGGGTACACACAATTCCACAATGTTAAAAGACATGATTTGGATAATCTACTTCAAACTAACACTTCCCTACCTCTGCTGCTTTGGATGGATTAATAACATACCTAAAATATAATGCCTAAAAATAAACCTGAAAAGACAATCCTAAAGAAAAAAGATAAAAAGAACTGAATGAACTATGTACAGATAAAACCACAGATGGTCAATATAATAGAAAAATGTTTCAAAGTTCAATACAAGAAATGAAAATTAAAAAATAAGAAGCTTTCACAAATCAGACTGGTACCAATGTGGCTGGCAACAATGCAAAAGACTAATGATGCTAATTTAGTAAGGATGTAGAAACCAAGACCTCTCCAGCTACTGAGTATAAACTGATCAAGGAGAGTAATTTGGCAGTTTTTGCAAAAGTTGTTAAAAGGGTAGTCTTTGAACTAGGAAATCTGAAATTTTATTCTACAGACATATTCACAAAATACAAAAATATGTATTAGGTTGTAATTGCAGCACTATTTGAAAATAAGAAAAACTCTCTATTCCCACTAATGTAAGCCTGATAAAACACATGACTGGATTCATATGAACACATGGCTAAAACACTGGGACAAAATCTACACAAACAAAAAAATAACAGTATTAGTGATTTGCTTAAAAATACAGTATATATATGTATACTTAAAACTTCTGGAACAATACAAGCCAAATTTAACAGATCCCTGGGGAGTAAAGTAAAACAGTATTTGAGAAAGCCAAGAACTTTTGATTTATATACTTGTGCCCTGTTCACTTAAATCATTCTTATAATTATTAAGGGTTATTTGTGAAGAAAACACAATCTTCTGCAGTATTTATAAAAAGTACATAATGAGGAAACTACCAAATTTGAACCATAAATCATCTTATAATATTTTCCTGAATAATATTTGCTATTTTACACAAAAAATACAATTTATAGAGAAACCGAAGTTCTTAAAGACTGGGCCGGGGATTTAGCTCAGTGGTTTTGCCGCCTGCTGCGCAAGAGCAAGGACCCAAGTTCAACGCCTGGTACCAAAAATAAACAAACAAACAAACAAAAAAGTCCTCAGAGACTTTAGGATTTAATTTGTTAACTGAAGATGAAACTTTTCAAAAATCTCTTCAGCTTTCCCTCAAGCTGTGCGGGATACATGCTTTGATCACTTCTCTCTACAACATCAACACCAAGAACTATATTCACAAACAACTAGAAACTATACAGAGTTAGAAGATAACGCCCCACCAAACAACTTAAAAAAAAAAATCTCCAAGGATATTGGTGTTGTTACACGGAACTATACAAATTTGTTGTTCAATGTAAAACATTAGGCACAATGCTTTTCTAAGAAAGGATTTTACTCTTTAGGGACTATTCGATCTTTGGTGTTCCACTAAATGACAAGGTCCATCACCTACACTGATTTGTTCCCCATTGAAGGGTTTTTAAATTATAGTACCTCCTGTGAGAAAACTTCATGAAGTATATTTGGACTATCATGTCAATAGGTCTCCCACGATAAAAAAATGACAATATTTAGACCATGAAGGGAAATTTTATTTTTAAAAATAAATGAAATTAAAACTATAAACAGGCTTGCAGGCCCTTACAAGCAAACGAAGTAAAGGATCTGCCCTGGAAAACAGCAGAATTAACCCAGAAGGTTCTTACAATGTTTCTGGGCTGTTTTCTTCCCACATCAGCTTTTCATGGAATCAAGTTAATTTTCACTGTATAATCCAGAAAAACAGTAAGTAAACACATAAATATACTGGAAAGGAATGGGTATGTCAAGAAAAGGTACACAGTGAAATACTACTCTACACTGTTAACTATGAAAATTCATCTTAATATCTCTCTTTTCTTTTTTTTGGAGACAAGGTCTTGCTAAGTAGGATGCTGGCCTCGAAATCACATCGATCCTCCTGCCTCAGCCTCCCAAAGTCTAGGATTACAGGCATGTGCCACCACCCTTGGCTTTATATCTCTTTTCCTCCTAATTTGTCTCTTAAATTCCACCAATGCACCTCCAGTTACATCATCTACCTCTCCTTCAGTCCAACTTCAAGTTACCTGCTATTCCTCTATAAATGTGTTTATGTCCTCTTCACTCTGCTCCACTATTTCATCACCTGTACTCTACAAAAAACCTTTCCCTTAAGCATTTTTAAAAAACTGTCCAACCCACTGGATATTTTAAGATTTTGCTTAAATAAAGCCTTTTTGGCGCATATGCTGTTGACTTCCTTATTTTTAGAAAAAAAATTAATTTTGTTTCCATGATGTCCTACTTTGTCCTTTTTATCTATATCCTAGCTATGCATTTTCCTTCAACAAAAGCCCTGTTATGTACTGAAATCAAGGTGTTTGTCCTGCATAATTTACTTAAGAGAACTAATTTACTACCATGGCTTTAAATGTACATCTGAAACCAGTTTTATCTAATTTTCCTTTTCAAATTTGCTCTGTTCTCTTTTCACCTTGTTACCTAAATCAAAAAATGTAGGTGTCAGAAAGCTTACCTGTTCTGAAGAGGATGTTTAATATAGTGTTCTGGGTTAGCAACCTCCTGGTTAGATTCTGTTTTCTCCTCTTCTGCAGGTGGGGGATTAGGAGTAGGGGTGGTTTCCTAGTGGAAAGTAACATAAAAAACTATTTCAAATTTCTGAACATTATCTATGGCAGCAATATTCTAATATACTTGAGCCAATGCTGCTGATAATAGTCAGAAATGTATGTTAACATAACAAGATATGTAAATCATACGTACATGGGAAAAGAGCTCAAACCAGATAGGTGCTAAGTACTCATTTTTTAAAATTAATTTTACTGGTACACTTTAGATATACATAATGATAACATTCATCATAAGGAACTTGTACCTGTACATGATATATCTTAATTCTTTTTTTCTCCTTTCCCTCCCCTCCCTCCAACTCTTCTTCCCCTTAATTTACAAAAACTTTGTTTCCATTTTCCCTTCTATTTTTTCCTTTTCCCTTCCTTCTTTACCTCCTATTTCCCTTCCCATTTGAACATTTTCTTCCTACTTCACAGTAAGTACTAATTTTAAAGAACACAATTTTTCACAACACACAACATACAAAGGAACTTGATTCTGCTTGCCTGTAAAATCACTTAAAGAGCAAGGGCTATGTCTTGGTTTTGCTAACAAAGTATTGTCAATTACTACAGTATTTAACCCAATAGGTTATTATGGGCTTGATAATAAATTTAAATGGTTATATAAAATAATGAAGGTCCTAAAATTTATATACAGTACTTAATGTATTAAAAAAAAATCTATCATTTTAGGGGCTGGGGATTTAGCTCAGTGGTTTTACCGCCTGATGCGCAAGCGCAAGGACCCGAGCTCAAACCCTGGTACCTCCCCCGCCCCCCCAAAAAATCAATCATTTTTACCAGCAATTCCTCATCGCTCAATTTAGGTCTTCAAACAGATAATTACTAAACGTCATTTCCTACCCCATTAGTTTAACATTAATGATACTGTCCAGACAGATGCTGGGAGTCACAATGGATAAAGAAAACAACAGAGTGGGAAGTGGACTTTGGAGGACAAGGCACCAGAAAAATATGAGCTGCAGAGAAGTCCCAAAAATCTGTGTAAAAGCCCCTCACAGGCCCTAGGCCAGTGATGGGGAAACAGCCCACTGCCCCTGCCACAGGCTCACTACACCACTGTGCTAACTCTTAAACTGGCATGTGCAGGTGTGATGGGGGAGGGAATGGTGCAGCGGTGTTAACAGAAAACAGCTGAGTCAAAACTTCAGCAGCTGACAAATTTGAGTTCAGGGTCAAAGGATGAGTGAAAACCCTCAGCTTTCAGATGAAATCACAGAAAAGCCATAGCCTAGGAATGCAGATCATGCTATTAGGAATAAAATTTAAGACTGATTTGTAAAGCAAAACTGAAATACCCCTAACAAATCTAAAAACAAGACTTGTCAGTACCAAAGCAATTATCAATTAACTGTCTCCAAACACTAAATTCTGCATTCTTTAAAAAATAATTTTCAACCTCTATAAATATTGCTACTACCATATCTGGCACTCAAAACACTAGGGGAGGGAGAGAATTTGTAAAAAGTGACTAATAGTCAAAAGATCAAATTGTTTATGAAAAACATACCCAGATAAGGAGTAAGCAAAGACTTTAAAACTATGAATACTATGATAAAATAAAGATGAGGGAGAGAATGAAAATAGGAGTATTTGAAATGAGAAATCTATTTTTAAAAAACAATCAAGGGCCGGGGATTTAGCTCAAGTGGTTCTGCCACCTGCTTCGCAGGCACAAAGACCTGAGTTCGATCCCCAGTACCAAAAAATTAAAAAATAAAAAACAATAAAATAGATAAACCCTGGAACCACGAACAATATCTGATATTAGGAGCTTATTGAATAAATAACAATAGACCAAGATTAGCAGAATAAAGAGTTGTGAAGACAGAGCAAAAGAAAACATTCAAACTAAAGGACACACTAAAGGGAAAAAAATAGATTGTAATGTGAAGCGTGGTTACAAGATTTCAACATGAGAGACAACAGGACAGAAGCAATACATGAATGGACATATCAACTCTGATTTTTAAAACCTTAGATTCATTCAACCCAGGGAACTGCAGTATACACATAAACAAAAGTTACACTTGGGTACATCAAGTGTAGTCAGAAAACAACAATTTTCATAGAAATGACACGAACAGCTGACTTCTCAACTGAAACTATGTAGCAGTAAGACAACAGAAACTTTCATCTTACAATTTAATATACAGGGAAAATATCCTTCCAATATTAAAGAGAAATGATAGCCCTAACAGACATGCCATTACATCCACTTTCCAAATCCTCCCAAAAAGTGGATTCAAAATAAGAGGAATACCAGAGGAAAGCCTTACACCTGGAAGAATAAGATCCCAGATGGCCATGTGGACAGGCAAAAAAGCAAATAGCAAAAGTATATAAAAGATGGTTAAGTATATAAAAGATTATTAACAGTTCAAAGGTGCAATAATACTATCTTGTGAGGTTTTAAAACAGTAATAGATATAACCACAGTGTTGGGTATACATAGTTTTGTGTGACTGGGTATACAATACCATAAAAGATTTTAAAAAGAAAAAAAAAAAGTTGGGTATATTCAAAGTATACACTGAGTAAATAGCTCTCATCCAAATACTTGGGATCAGAAGTGCTCCAGATACTTAATTTTTTTTTCAGATTTTGGTAGGATTTGTTTTGTTGAGTTCTTTTTTTTGTTTTTTGTTTTTTGTTTTGGTATCGGGAATTGAACTCGGGACCTTGCGCTTGCGAGGCAGGCACCAGAACCACTGAGCTAAATCCCCCGCCCTAGGATTTGTATATATACAGTGAGATATCTTGGGATCTAAACATGAAGTTCATTTACGTTCCAAATATATGTTCTACACAAAGCCTGTAAGTAATTTTATATGGTATTTTAAATAATTCTGTGCATTAAACAAAGTTTGTGTATTATTGAAGCTCAGAGAATTTCTTCCCTTGATGATACTGAAGAAACCACGCATTGTACACCACCAGCATGTAGACTGAAACCTGACATAAAATCAGGATCAGGTCAGTACGAGAAAGTTTCAAGTTTTGATGTTAAACATGTAGTGCTGTAAATTCTCTTAAATGTACAGTACCCACAAGCTCAAAAATCCTCATTATAAACTATACAACATTTATTTAAGCTTTTTCATCTTGGCACATGAAAAGAATGAAGCAATTTACAATGTGAATTACAAATATCACTGGCTCAAAAACATCATTCTATAATTCATTTAAAACTTTCTGTTCTTTCCTATTATTCCACTCTTTTCACTATTACAGGAATAATGGAAGAATCACATAGTATCAAGTCTGAACACACAGGAACTAAAAGTGGGTAAACAGGAGAGAAAACATGTCCCACTCCTAGAACTTAAAAAATGGCTGGGTTGGGACAGGGATTTAGCTCAGTGGTTTTGCCACCTGCTGCACAAGCACAAGGACCTGAGTTTGATCCCCAGTACCAGAAAAAAAAAAAGTCAGATTTGTTAAAAAAATAAAAAATAAATAAATAAATAAAAAATGGCTGGGCATGGTGTTGCACGCCTGTACTCCCTGATACCTGAAAGGTCAGGCAGAAGAATCACAAGATTGAATGAAGCCAGGCTTGGCAACTTAGCTAGACTTTCTCAAAATAAAAAATAGGACAAGGACATAGCTCAGTGCTAGAATGTCCCTGGGTTTGATACCAGTACAGCACACATGCCTGTATACACACACACACCAAGATATTCTTCTGGATTAAAAGGGCTGCTTTAAGTGATATGGTCTTTAAGAACACAAATCTGTATATTTTCCTAGATAAATCTTTTGATTTAATTATAATTAAGGAACTACATCAAATCAAAACAAAATGAATTTTATTTTTAAAAGAAAATAATAAGAATGGTTTTAGGTAACTCTTCAGTTAAAGATATACTTCAATTGACAAATCTCCAATTTGTTCATTGTTTAATTTTCTAAGTACAATTTAATATAAATAAAATTTAAACCAAGTAATCCCAGTAATCAGGAGGGTGAGGTAGGAGGGCTGCCAAGTGTTTGAGGCCAGCATGGGCTTCACAGTAACTTCAAGGTCAGCCTGAAATATACAGTGAGAAACCCTGTCTCAGAAATTTAAAAAGTAAATAAATGAATAATTTAAATATTTTGAGACTGGATCCCCTCAAAAGATTTTTTTTTAAAGGCTAATTTAAATGAGGCATATAGGATTTTGGATTAATCATGAAATGGATCACACAGCTGGGCTATATGATAATTGTACCATCAACAGAATTCCCCTGAAACTCCTTACCAGGTGTTTCATTTTTAAACTGTTTCAATCAGATATCTTTTATAAGACAAAGGAGCAAGTAAAGGAAATACTATCAATATGGATATGTATGTTAACTAAAACATTTCAAACAAGTTCTATTTTAATGATTCAAACTTACTTTTAAGGTTGCTTTCTATAGTGCACAAATAAATTAAATTTACGTAAGTTTAGCTGGGGATTTAGCTCAGTGGTTCCACCGCCTGCCTCAAAAGTGCAAGGACCTGAATTCAATCCCCAGTACCAAAAAAATACCAAAAAACCCCAACAAATTTACATAGTTTAAAAACAAAATTCTTTAAAGTCCCAACCATATTCCCTCTCCCTACTCTCAAGCAGTGATCTCTCCCAGTGAGTAAATCTCACTCAAAATTACACCTTAAATGCCCATATTTTACTAGTATTTCTAGGTTTATAAATCATCAGAACAAAAAAGTTAAAGCTAATGCAATAGATCATGGCTACTCTCTCAAAGTAACCAAACATATTTTTAACCTAAAAAACAATCTGCCCTTGAAAAACCACTGTATAACATATTTCAGTTGGGCAGAACAGGGTGCTAGAGTAAAGCAAACTATGAGATGGTGCTGTGTTTATCTGGTAACCAGTATACCCAAAAGAGGGCTCATGAAACCAAAGAACCAGAATGGTAGGCTGGAATACGACTGTGAAAGGCCTCAAAGGTCAGGCTAAAAGTGTACCTTTCATTTTGTGGGCAATGGAACTCATTAACTCGCAGGTCAAAGAAAATAATTAGGGACAAGTAAGGGAATAAAGATAGGTTCAAGTGCAAAGTATTAAAGTTGGTTTTAGATTTGCTGAGTTTATGAGGCTAAAATAAAAATGTTCACTATTTTCATTTATCGATCCCGGGGCTCACTAGGCTGCCATAGCAACAGAACAAAGTTGATAGGGAAGGGGAAAAAAAGTCAACCAAGAGTTGGACAAGTCTTAACAATTGGCTGCAAAGAATCATGGACAGCTTTTTACTTCATCCTGCAAAAATCAGCACGCATTATGAGGTATTACATTAGCCCTGAGGAACAATTCTAATATTATAAAGCTAAATGTTTCCCAAATCTTGCACCATTTCTAGTGTGTTTTCTCTAATAAATCTGACTAAATTTATATTCTTCTCACCATGTTCAAATCTATGTATTTTGCTTTAGATTCCAAAATGTCAATGTAGTTGGCCATGGTTTTGAACATTCGAATTTCTTACCCTCAACCCAAACATACATACAAACTATCTCTTTTAGAAATTGTATCTCATCCTCCAGATAACCATTTATGTGCCCTATTAACTTTATACAACAAATTACTTCCAGGAACTTGAAGAAATTTTTTTTTCCAGATCCTATCCCTAAATATCACCTAATCCTTCATTATAGTAAACATCAACACAGCTATGTAGCTTCCCTGGCTCTAATAATGATTTGAAGCAGTAACTCAAAGTGTGGTACCACAGACTACACCAGTCATCAGCAACTAGTTACAGTCTTCAAGAAAGATTAAGGTGTGGAAAACTAAACAGTAAGTTTGCAACAATCTGATGCTAAGTGTATGTCTCTTGAAACTAATCAAATTTGGGCCACGTTTTATATGCATTTTTCTCATCTTACCTTTATCATTTTACATTAGTAACCATTAAAAAAAGAACCCAAATTTTCACCAGAATATGAGATACACTGGGTAGTCATATAGAGCCATGTTACTGAGGTAGAAATACCAGCTCTGCCATTTAGCTCGTAATTGGAGCATGCAACGATTTCCCTGTGCCTCAGTTTCCGCATCTTAAAATGGGCATTATAGCACTTTTAGAATTATTGCTGGTATTAAATGAATCAGCAAAGCATTTAAACCGTCTCATACAAATTTATGCTTAATGAAGGAATGATGTTAAAGCTCATTCACGATAGGGTTCTTTTAAAAATAAAATACATGTCCTTGTTCTGACTGGCAAAATTCCATAATTATACTTTTTAACTTTTAAAAGGTCCTGGGTTCAATTCCAAATACAGTGAAAAAATCTAAATATTGTAAATGTATGGTTGCTTATCCTACACATTTATTCTAGGCATACTATGTGGTCAAAGACAGTGCTGGGTATACCAATTCGTTTTAGAAAGAAAAAAATCACTTTATATATATATAAAACATATATATGTAACTTCTCTATTCCCTACATTATTTCTGATGCTTCTAGACAGAAACTAAAAGGAATCACCTTAACCCTTCCACAGCAATAGTTATCTATGACATTATGAAGTTAAAGATTTTAATTAACACTTGTGTGATGACTAGGAAAGTTACATACCATTATTTCCCCTTTTCTTTTTTTTGGGGGGGGGACCGGGGATCGAACTCGGGACCTTGCGCTTGCAAGGCAGGCAGTGGCACCACTGAGCTAAATCCCTGGCCCCTATTTCGCCTTTTCTTTACTGAAGGCATCATACCTTTGTCCTCAACTACCATGCTTTTGGAATTAATGAATTAATGGCTAAAATGTGGCGATGAGCTGAACTATTACCACTAACAATCAAAATAAAGCAAATCAAGGTGACTAGAGAAAAAAATAAACTGTAAATTAAACATATTAATCCACATAGCATCCTCTGTGATTCCAAACAATGCTGCAATTTAGTCTTTGTATACAAAGATCTGACTTCATTACTACAATTTTCCTGTGATAAACAATAAATGCAATCCCAGACTTACCAATCCTTGATCTACTAGGAGGCAATATTTCCACAGCTTGGATCCACTTCTAGCCCTGGTATGATGAATCTTTTAAGTACAGCAAATTTTTAGAAGAACAAAGGGAGTTAAGTGATTTAGGAAATGGCAAAATATTCCTGTAAGGGTCAGTTTCTAAAGGGCTGTTGAAAGTTTTTAATGATAATACAAGAGTCTGGCACTTAAGTAATCAACTATGGTCCAAAACCATTAGTAATCAGTACTATCATTTGCTATCAATGTAAGAGTTGGGAAAGGCAAGGGAGGATAGGGCAAACAACCAGATTTCCAAACTCTGGGGAGCTCGGGATAGTCCTTTCAGTTTTACTATAGGAAATTTAAGAACAAGAAAAGTTGAATCACTAACATTCATATGTATGTAACATACAGGAGAAGGAGTGGTAACCTAAATTTCCCAGGGAAAAGAGCTCCAATCTACCCTCAATCCTTACACTACACATCCCTCTAGCATCATGATACCATACACACAATAAGTGGATACAAGAAAAGATTAGTAATTAGTAATTATTAATTAGTAACTAATCTGGAAATAACTACCCATGTTACCACACTGCAATGATTCTAATACCAATGCCCGCTTTTTGATAACACAAAATAAATGTACAACTTCAATGCCACAGCACCAAATAATAGATAACAGCATGACTGGTAAAACATCTCCACAGCACTTCCTTACATTCTCCCTTGTTTCAGTGTTTCTTTAGTTGATCAACTTTGGCCATATTGAAAACATAAATACTATTATTGCAAAGACAGATGCATGATTACCTCTACAAATTAGTAACCCAAAAGTTCAGTTAAACTGAAGGCACCACATTCAATAAAAGGTATGAAATTAACAGTAGAATTAGTAAAAAAAAAAAAAAATGTTGCTCTATGATTTTGGAAATTATTAACATCATCCCTCATATTTCATCCAAACTATGAGTTTTTACTTGATAGGTAACACTTATTAAGCAGTTGCTGGCAGACAATGTGTTATATTCAAGCTTCAAGATACTGTGAAATCACTTTTCTTATCACTTTTAAGACAAACTTAAGCCCTGCGTATTTTTGCTGTATTTTGCATTACAATCTGGGACTATGAGGGTTGATACCCAGATATACCGTCCTAGTTTTATATATTTGTTGTTTCAGTATAATTATTTCCAGAATTCTCATTTACTCTCAAAGGTGCCTAGGATTGGACAATGAATTATATGGTTATCACGGTACTCTTTCCAGGTAGCATAATCCTATGGTATGTATTACACTCTGCTCCACAGCCACAGGCTCAATCCCTTCACTCATCTTGCCAGTGCGTGACACTGCCAACAAATCAGTAAAACCGTACTCCACCCCTTTACATGAAATCCCACTACTAGGGAAAAAAGCAAATAAATGCCAAGAATTAATTACAGTATGTTTATATTATTATGCAAGACAGCATACTATATGCTGACTAGTCAAATACACACACAGATACAGATGAACAAAAACCTCTATTATAGATACAATTACTTAGAACGTTATTTAATATAAAAATGCAGATACTTTCATACTTTCCTCTTTCCTGGAATCCAAATGCTGGACTCAGTTCTTAGGTATCTTTTTAGAAAATTTTCCAGAGCACCTTCCCACATGGAAATTAGCATAATTAGTGCACAAGAATATGTAGAGCCTCACTACTTGCCTTATTAAAAATTAAAGCTTGGGGCTAGAGATTTAGCTCAGTGGTGCCAGCACTTGCCTCTCAAGCACAAGGTCCTGAGATTGATCCCTACTACCAAAAAAAAAAAAAAAATTAAAGCTTGATGAAACATTAAAATATTGGCACAAATAATTAAATTGACATCTAAACAATGGTAAACAAAATAATAGCAGCTCGAGTACTGAGAGGAAGAGGTATGATTTATTAGATTGTGTCTAGAAATACTTAAAAATTCAACCAATTGGGGTCGGGGATTTAGCTCAGTGGTTCTGCGGCCGCACAAGGTCCCAAGTTCAATCCCCAGCACCTCCCTCCCCCCAAAATTCAACAGATATTTAATTTACTTAAGTAATAATCTGGTTATGTGGTCAGAATTAATGCCTAGCACTAGAACCATAAGTAAACAGAGTTGACAGTGTGTCACACACACTAAAGCAATCTAGATAGCAAACTAAATTTTATTTTTTTAAAAAATTCCTACAGCTCACATGTAAATTTCTAATATTCTAATACACTATCATAAAACTTAGGTGCATTTTTAACTACTAGTAACACTTGTAACCATCTTGTTATATTTTAAAACTAATTCTTTAGGGAACTGTGTGTGCATGGGCGCACATGAGAATGTATTCACATTTTAAACAGTTTACGACAAGATTACAAATTCAGATTAGGAGTGGAGCAGAGGTGTGATGACAGAAACAACAAATAAGAAGATGTGTGATCTAGAATTATAACAAGGCTAACAATAAAATGTAAAAGTCACTACTATTTAAATCAAAGGGTACCAGAATATTCATATTTTAAACTAACTACAAAGGTCTGGGTATGAAGCCCAGTGACAGAGTGGTTGCCTGGGTTCAATCCCCAGTAGTGGGGAAAAAGAAAGGTTTAAATAAGGTGAACATTATCAAAACTATAGTTCAAAATAAATCCGTAACACTAAAATCACATTAGACCAAGAATTTATACTAAAGAAAACTAGTTGGTTACACTAACATGGCAATTTCTACTGAAAGGATTTTTTACTTTGACAGGCCTGAGGCTTGTAGTTTAGTGGCACAGTGCCTACCATGTGGGAGAACCTGAGTTGCACTCCTAGCATTGCACAGGGGTAGCCTTCATCAATAAAATTTAAAAGGCAAACCTTTTACTGTATGTGCTGCTGAAGCGAGCACTAAAAGGCAAACTTTTAAAAGAACTTAATATACCTTTTAAACTTTCTGAAAAGCATAACTAAAATTTAATACTAATTAATTTTGGGGGGGGGGTACCAGGGATCAAACTCGGACCTTGCACATACGAGGCAGGCTGCGGAACAACAGTAACTTGTTTTTGTTTGCATTTTTTTTTTTTGGTACTGGGGATCGAACTCGGGACCTTGTGCTTGCCAGGCAGGCAGCGGGACCACTAAGCTAAATCCCTAGCCCTACTAATTAACTTTTAAAAAACAATCTTTACGTTTCAGTTTAAACAAATGAGCCAGTGAATGCTACAAATTCTGTTTTTAAAAAGCCTAATACAGTAAAAGAGGTTAAAATGGCAATGTAAACTGCAGCTTTAGTAAGGACATTATAATACACTAAAAATGACTTTTCAAAAGAAAATGTATTTTGAAGAAATATATTTCTTCAAAAAATTAGAAAATCAGGGGCCAAGGATTTTAGCTCAGTGGTGCCACCATCTGCCTAGCAAGTGCAAGGTCCTGAGTTTGATCCCAAGTACAAAAAAAAAGAAAAGAAAATCAACAATAGCCAGTATTTCTCATGCCCTGAAGTAGTGAGAACCTGTGGCTTCCCACAGCGGGCCGTTTATCAGTGAAAGCTCTAAGGTTCACCATCACTGTTGGATATGCAATCTTTTACTTTCAGGGCTTTAAGTTAATGAACTCTCAAACTCACAAATACAGAAAGATTTATATTCTTTTTTTTTTGGTGCCGGTGATCGAACTCGGATCCTTGCACTTGTGGGCAGGCGCTGGAACCACTGAGCTAAATCCCTGGGCCAAGATCTACATTCTTTAACCTAATAGATAACTAAGAGGTTCCTTCCAAAAAACTGTTAGAAAAGCCAGTTTTACATATATCTTACTAAAGAAAAAATAGATATCTAAAGGTAAACAAAACAACAAACACATGGTATTCATGATGCAAGCACTAAATGCAATGTTTAGAAAAATTATTTTTCGGGCTGGGGATTTAGCTCAGTGGTTTGGCCTCCTGCTGCGCAAGCACAAGGACCCGAATTCAATCCCTGGTACCCCCCCCCCAAAAAAATTTTTTTTAAAATTCTAATTCAAATATGGGGAAAAGCAGATCATAAACTTATATAAACAATGAGCACTTTGGGCTCTATTACTTTAGTCTTAAATGAACTATACTAAATCCAAAGAGTGGAGTATTACTAAGCATTAAAAAGAAATGAGTGGGCTACCCACTTGGGATCCCTTCTGGCCCTCAGGAGCTTTCCTATCAATAAATATCTTCCTACTTAAAAAAAAAAAAAAGAAAGAAAGAAATGAGCTATCAAGCCAAGAAGACAGAATCCATAGTAAACCAAAATATTACTAGATAAACATTACTGGAGGTGTAGCTCAGTCATAGAGAACTTGGCAAGCATGTGCAAGGTCCTGAGTTCCACTCCTAGCACAACAAACAGCTGTGTGAGAAATACTAATAGAGAACACCTGACTGTTGAAATTACAGATCATTTTCCTCACACTGATCTAAATGTTTCAATATAACAATATCACTACCTAGTGAGACCCTGTCTCAAAAAAATTACACTAAAGTTCAAATATATACCTACATTAACAAATGATGTTAATTCTTCCTAAGTTTAATATCTAAATTTTATGCAAACGGAATCAAAATACTAAAATCTAACTGCCAAGTGTATTCTAATGATCAGCCAACCTCTTCCTGCACCAGTATCGCATTTTAAAAGTTACCTCTGGCCGGGATTTAGCTCAGTGGTTTCACCGCCTGCTGTGAGAGCGGAAGGACCCGAGTTCGATCCCTGGTACCAAAAAAAAAGCCACACACAAAAAGTTACCTCTGTTTAGTAATTTTTTCCTCACAGTAGAGCAAGGTCCTCATTTCCCTTCTCTCTTCCTTTTAAGAAACTTACTACAAATTCTCACCTGCTTATACCTCCAAATAAACTTCACAATCATAAAACATGGCAAACTTTCTACAAAAGCTTGAGAATAAGTATATTAGGGTGGTAATCCATCACTTTTTCTTCATTTTTTTTCCCCAAACCCTTTAAAACGTAATAACCATTCTTTAGGTAAGAGGCCAGGATTTGCAGAGTTCTGAATGAAATGTGGTGCCCCCACCTTGCATGCAAACATTTTAGTATTCTGATTCCATTTATACTGAATATAAGAAATTCAAGAATTAACATCTTCATTAATTAAAGTCCTCCTTTTGTATACCTCAGCAAAATTCTACAGTTTTTATGAATCCTGAAAATTATTTGTTAACGTTCATAATTTCTAGACTTTGGGGAAGGCACTTGAACCTGGCAAATTAATGCTGCAAATTACTTACCAGGTTTATGATTCCTGGTACTTTTTGCCAATATTACAGAAAAGCTATAACGTCATTTGAATGCAACTATGTTACTTTTAAAATATGAGTATTTTTAAAAATGTAAACGTGTATTTCTCTCCTAGTGAGTAATTCAATAATTTAAGGTTAAGGGAGAGCAAAGCTACGCACTGAACAGTGTATGACACATGAAAAGCAGTCAAACAAATGTTTAACCAAATCATTCTAATCTTACTCCCTCTCAGTCTCACAAAAACTGTAGCACAGAGATCTTTTTAAAAAACCATGGAACAGGGCCAGAGATTTACCTCAGTGGTTCCGCCGCCTGCCTTGCAAGAGCAAGGTTCCGAGTTTGATCCCTGGTACTAAAAACCAAACCAAACCAAACCATGGAACCAACAACAGCAACTGGGCAAGGAGGGGAAGCTGGAATGTGCATGGATAAATAGCAATCAATGTATGTAGCAAGAGCCTTAGAATCTCAAGCTGGAAGCACCTTTTAGAACTGGGAGCAAAGGCATTAAAGAGAAGTCAGCAAAAGCTGTTCAAGAAGCAGCTAAATGCCTCAATCCCCTCCTGCTACTCCAAGCTACTGGGATTGCTTAAGTTGAAAAATAAAAAGAAAATAACCATCCTGGAAGAAACAGCGAAGGAAAGAAAATGCCTTGAAAATATTATGTATCCAACTTCTTGAAAGATGGCAGGGTGGTGAGCAGTAGACACAGAACCTCTCAGAGATTTGATGTTCTGATATTGGAATACAGCAGTGTGAGGAGGAAAATGGAAATGGGTCCGGGAACCCAGGAAGGATCTGAGGCAATAACTCAAGTCCACAGGGATAGCAAAGAGACCCCAATGACAAGAAGGGAGATGGCAGGTGGTGCTTTCTCCTACAGCAAGGACTCAAGAGTGGAAAGGGCAGGTCCAACCTGTAGACACAGTGACTACTGGAAACCCCAGAGGCCTTCACAGAGAAACACACCAGGGGAACAGAGCAGTGGATGCAGCAGACTGCAGTGGCTAATAACTTATTCAGGTTCAGATGTTCCCCAGGTAAGGGCAATTGGCTGGTAGCCATCTTTGAGAGGGCCCAACTGAGGTCGGAACTCAGAACACCTACGAGCCAACTCCATCTAGTGGCTCCCAGTGTCATGGTGAGGGTTCCAAGTTCCAGCTGGCAGAAGGTACAAAAAGTATTGCAAGTTCACCAGATCTAGTTCCAGCCTCCACAGCCAGAAACCAGCCTGAACTTCAGTGGAACACAGGCACAGGCTTGCTGGGGTTATCCACTATCCCACAGTAAAGCTCCAGGTGGTTTACTGGGATTAACCAACTTGGATCTGGACTCTTGTTGGCCCATGTTGTCTAACAGTGACAAGAGAGACACATCTTGAATTGGACTTTTTTTCTTTTCTGGTTTTTGTTCTTGTTTTGTTTCTTCTTGTTTGTTCTTGTTTTTTATGAGTGTGAACATGGTTTCTAGTTTTGTTGTTTTTGTTCTTGCTTCTCTCTCTCCAGTCTTCAACAGTTTCCCAAAGTTTGTATGATCTTCCTTTGTCCTGGAGCCTTGCTGCTAATCTCTTCCTCTTCTTCCCTTTCTCTATTTTTCCCCCCTCTAATCCCTTTTAAATTTTTCCCTAGGGTAAAATTGACATTTTGAGGGCTTATTTGTTGCACATAATTTTTGATTCGTTTCAGATTTCATTATATAACCACAAATCTAGTTCACATGGTTAAAGGTAGCAAATTAATAGTTACCACAGTTTGTCATTTTCTAGGCTGTGTTTGATGCTATTGTGGATTCATTGTAACACTTTAGTCATGGTGACATAATTGTGCTAATCAGCTGTTCTTCCTGATATATCAAGATGGAGATTGCCTAAGGGTCTTAAATACTCTAGGTCAGTGCCAAAGAACCAGGGGCTGAGCCAAGAAGGCAGAAAATTCTAATCCTCAATAAACTGAGGGAGGACCTTGCAACAGACTCAAAACCCAAAAGCCAGCTACTCCTGGAAGACACCCCTAAGAAGTATTCATTTCCTAAGGGTTCTGAATACTGGCAATAAAGCTACTAGCCATAAAAATTTACAAGCATCAACTCGGGAATTAAACTGAAAACGAAAAAAAAAAAAAGAAAGAAAAGAAAATGACAAATTTAAACAGCATGCAACCCCCTCCCTACATTCAGCTCACCCAGGCAGCAATGCACTAGAACAATCTGAAAGGCAACCACCTGGACTCTGAAAGGCGACCACCTGGACTCTGAAATGGTTAACAGGGAAGTAACAAAGATGAACGAAATTATAGAAAAAAATCAAAGCAGAAATAATTTCTCAGATGACTAGAGATGGTGACCTTAATGAGACACGGTTAGAGGCTCTAGAGCAGATACAGACAAAAAAATAGAGGCGCTCAGGAAAATGATGGAATCCATGAACGCTCAGCATAGGAAAGAAATGGAATCCATAAAAAAGATTCAAAAAGATACCCAGGAAATTAAAAATTCCACTGAAAGTATAGACAGTAAAATGAGACAATGTGAGGACAGAATATCAGATAGAGAAAATAAGATTGCAGTTAGCAATCATGAAAAGAAAGATTTCTTAATAGTAAGGGACCACAAAAAAAAAAAATGAATCCAGCAGCTGCTACATGATGCAAAGAAGAATAACAGGATTGATTAGAGTCAATGAAAAAGAAGATAGTGCAAATGACATTAAAAATGCCATTAAATGACATTACTTTGGCAGAAAATTTCCAAAACAGGAAAAGAATTTGACATACATAAGTGAGGCATATAAAATTCCAATTAGCCATGATCAAAAAAATCTTCCCAGGCCGGGGATTTAGCTCAGTGGTTCTGCTGCCTGCCTCGAAATTGCAAGGTCCCGAGTTCTATCCCCAGTACCAAAAAAACAAAAAACACAAAAAACAAGAAAACCTTCCCCAAGGCATGTAATAATCAAAATTCCAGAAATTCAACACAAGACAAATATTAAAAGCCAAGAGATAAAAGAAATCACCTATAAAGGAAGCCCATCAGAATCACATCAGATTTCTCAACACAAATCCTCAAGTCAAGGAGAGCTTTAAGTACTTCAAGCCAAAGGAAAGCAATCTCCAATTCAGATTGATGTACCCCACAAAATTATCTTTCAAAATTAATGAATAAGATACTTCCATAACAAAGAACACCTGAGGAAATTCATGAACACCAAACTAAGCAATCCAAAGTGTTTGGAAAGACATTCTACAAAGAGATAACAAAGCTTACACTGCCATGAACCCCAACAAAATGAATCCATCAGGCAAGGCAAGAAATTAAACAGAGGAGGAAGGAAGAGTCAAGCCAATACATATCATCAATGTTAATTGTTTCAGCTTACCAATCAAAAGAAACAAACTGGAAGAACGGACCAAGAACCAAGATCCAACAATATGCTACATAGAAGAAACACATTTAATTCAAAAAGAAATTTACAGACCAAAAGTCAAAGGATGGAATACAATACTCCAAGTGACAGGAACCCGGATAAAAGCAGGGGTAAGCAGATAAAGTGAATTTCAAGCCAAGACTGATTCAGACAGGCAAAGAAGGGCTGGGGATTTAGCTCAGTGTTTCTACCGCCTACCTCGCAAGTGCAAGGCCCAGAGTTCAATCCCTGGTACCAAAAAAAAAAAAAAAAAAAAAGACAGAAAACAAGTGAACAATTAAGATGAAAATCAGGATGGAAGCGCAAAGAAAGAACAATATGATGATGAAATATAAAAAATAGTTGAGATAATGCGGTGGAAGATAACTTGAGTTTCTAGTTTATCACTGTAAAACATACATGTCATACTTTGTTTCCAAATACAAATATTTCATTCTTTGAAGGAGGCTGCTAAAAAAAATTGTAACTTAATAGCAACTATAGTTGCAGAAGTATTTTACTTGATCAGTATAGCTTTTAGTTCTAAAAGCTATTTTGTTGTCAAAATAATCTACCTTACAAATATATTACCTTTTGTATGTAATAATAAAGTAAAAGTTATTAAGCCAGTCGTGGCTTAATATTAAATCCCAGCACTCTGGAAGGCTGAGGTAAGAGGATCATAAATTCAAGTCCAGCCTGGGCAACTTAGCAAGACTCGTGTCTCAAAGTAAAAAAAAAAAAAAAAAAAAAAAAAATTTGAGCTAGAGATGTAGCTCAGTGCAAAGCTAGGAGGAGTTCAATCTCCAATAGCGGAAGGAAAAACAAAGTAAAAGTATTTATCCCAGCACTTTTGAAATAGCATAGCTGAAAATGTTATGTTGATCAATACAGAAATAATTATGTTAAAATCATACTATGTAGTACACACTATCAAAAAAGACAAGAAAGCTGTTTGATGATACATAATGCTACACAAGAAATACTAGGCAAGCTGGGAGAGGTGGTGCACTCCTAAAATCCCAGCTGTCAGGAGGCTGAGGCAGGATTGCAGAGATTTCGAGGCCAGCCTGGGCTACACAGTGAGTTCAGGACCATCCTGAACTACAAAGAAAGACCCTGACTCAAAAACCAGAAAAATAAAAAAATAAGGAAATACTAGGCAAAAAATGTGGACACCATTTACTTAAAAAAAAAAAAAAATTCACATTTGTTTGTATATGTAGAAATCTCTATAAAAAGAGAATTGATACTTCCGGTTACCTCAAGAGGTGATCTGCCTAAATAGGGGCCAGAATGAAGAGATGTCATTATGTATACTCCAGCACAAAATATGAGTTTTGAATATCGGTAAGACTATTTGGAAAGTTTAAAAAATAGAAAAATTAACTCACAGAACAATTTTAACTCCACAAAGATCAAAGTCTTAAAAGCTTAAAATACAGAAGTTTATAGATAAAATGAAACCATTTATCTAATCACGTAAGAAAAATAAACACACATATCTGTATACACAGTTATAGATTCTAGAATCACACTGCGATTTGCAAGCCAATCTACATGTAAAGTTTTTAACATTAAATAATATTTAAATTTCGTTTCCTTTGTTGAGGTACATTTTTAAATGCTCAACTACCGTGTGTGGCTTGGACAGCAAAACAGAACATTTCCATCACCAGAAAAAGTTCTCTTCAATGGCCCTGTGGATCCTCAGAAACCTAGTAAATATTCGCATTTTGGAAAAAAAACTAAGGTGGCTGGGGACAGGTAAGAATTACTTTACATCAATAAAAAAACAAGACTTTGGGGCCAGGGATTTAGCTCAGTGGTTCCGTTGCTTGAGTCACTAACGCAAGGTCCCGAGTTCAATCCCCAGTACCAAAAACAAACAAACAAAAAAAGCAAGAGCTCATCTGTGCCAGGCAATGTTCTTATTATGTTTCATGTTAACATGATCCTTACTGTACATCACACTGGTTTCTTTTGTAACCGTATGTATTTTATATATTTGAACAGGCTCTACTGCTGAACAAATTCATTTCAAATTTTAGACTATCACCATACACTATTAATTCAAGGAAAAAAATAAAAATAAATAGAAAAGCTAAATACCATTATTTACAAATCCAAAACATAATAAAAAGACAAGTTCAAATGAAAAAAAATTACTCATAATCCAACCAAACCAACTGATCTACACTTTCAGAGGAATGATTTTATATTTAACTTACTTGTATATGCATTACTTTTTCCCTAATGTACAAGTTTTACTAGAGGTAAAGAATTGGACACTTTAATTTTATTTTGAATTATTTCTTTTTTTTTCCTCAACAGGACAATAAAAGCTTGAGACCTGAGTTTCAGTTCTAGCTCTCACTTAGTACTATGTGATATTTGTAGGAAAAAAAATTGTTGGGCATGGTGACGCTTGGAAGGCTGAGGCAGGAGGGTCACAAGTTCAAGACCTGCCTGGACTACATAATGAGTTTGGCCAGCCTAGATACACAATGAGACCTGTTTAAAAACAAAAACAAAAAAACAAAAATATTGGCCTGAAATGAATTCCTTATCTATAAAATATTTATTTTATTCAATAGGAAACAAAAACAAGGAAAATATTTCCATTAAGGTGGCAAATGTTCATGCTTTGCATTGTGGCTACACAGACTGCTGCTCCATGAGGTACCCTCCACCCCCCACTACTGGAGATTAAACCCAGACTTTCACATTGAGCTACATACCTAGCTCTTTTTATTTTATTTTGAAACAGGACCTTATTAAGTTGCCCAGATGGGAGAATTTTTTAGCAAACTAAGAACTTATTACTTTTACATCTTTCTCACTTCAATAAGCAGAGCAGAAAGACATTTCTGTATGGCACATTATAGTAACAAGCTTAAAATACATTAAACATATGGAAATGTTCATTCTAGTTGAAACTTTCTTAAAACTACTGTCATACACTGCCAAACCTTTCACTAAAATTATTAAAAATACTTAGGGAGCTTAAATTCCATATTTGCAAATTTTTAAAAAATTTACTGAACTGTTTTGCTAGCAAAATAATTTGACTGGCAAATCACACAAGAAACCAGAAGGGAAGTAGTTATTTGCTATAGAAATTTATCCACAAAGTTTTAAACCACTTACTAAATGTGATTAGCACAGTTTGCCTTCCCTGTCTAGAGGCTTGTTATTCTCATTGGAAATATTTGGGGATAAAAAATATCTGTATTGAACATGTGAACATTTTTTCTTGTCACTATTCCTTAAATAATACAGAATAACTTTTACATAGCATTTCTGTTGAATTAGGTATTACAGTATAAGTAATTTAGAGAAGGCTTCAAGCTACAGGATGATGTGCATAGATTACCAGGCAAATACTACTACATCATTACATATAAGAGACTTGGACACACGCAGACTTTGGTGTATCTGCAGGGGTCCTGGAACCAATCCTCTTGGATACCAAGGACAACTGTTAACTGCCTGTTCAGTCCTCAAATTCAGAAACTGAGATCCTATTTCCTTATGATTCTATACTTTTGCTATCCAAAATGATACTGTAACTGCCTAAGAATGTCTACACATTTTTATTTTATCTAGCAAAATGCCTATAAATTCATAAAAAACTGTCCCTTTCTGAAATCACCCAAGAAAAGCACAATGCATACTGGAAAGAGAACTCAGCTGCTTTAGTTTGAACTTCACCCCACTACCAACTAGCTGTGTGATCTTGGGGCAAGTTAATCATACAAAATTAATTTCTGTGTCTTGGTCCCCTCCTCTGTGAAATAAGAATATTGGAATACCAACAATCTCATGGGGCTGCTGTAAGAATTAAATGGACATATGTAAAGCACTTACCTGACATACAATAAGTGTTATGTTTCAATTATTAAGAAATAAACAGGAGGATCAAGACTTCAAGGCCAGCCTGGGCTACGTAGCAAGACTTCGTTACAAAACAAAATAGAAAGATCTGCTGAATTTGATGATGCACATCTGTAATCCCTACTATCTGAGAGGCTGAGGAAGGAGGATCTCAAGTTGGAAGCCAGCCTAAGCAACTGAGCAAGACCTTATCTCAAAATAAAATTTTAAAATAGGCCTGGGGATGTAGCTTAGTAGCAAAGCACTTGCCTAGCATGTCTGAGGTCATATGTTCAGTTCCTAATACCACACGAGAGAAAAAGAGAAAGAAGAAAAAGGAAAATTACATTAAATATAGCTATTATAGCTGGGCCTGAAAGCACAGGCCTGAAATCCCAGCACTCTGGAGGCTGATGCAAGAGGATCTCAAGTTCACCCTGAGCAACCTGAAGACTGAGCAAGGCTCTTCTTCAAAGTAAAAAGGACTGGAAATGTAGCTCAGTCAAAAGACATGGGGTTCAATCCCCTGTCAACCACCAAAAAAAAAAAAAAAGTGTTATAAATACGTTGTGCTCGGGCTCAAAAGGTCAATTTTTTTTTCTGAGACAGGGTCTTGGTATCGCTAGCTTTGAATTCACTATATAGTCCAAACTAGCCTCAAACTTAATGTGACCCTCCTGCCTCCCGAGTGCTGGGATTACAGGCTTGAGCCACCACATCTGGCTTAAAAGGTCATTTTTTTTAAAAAGTTAAGTTGCTTAGGATGCTAAATCCATACCCCTGGAAATACAATAGTGGTTAGGTTTGTCATAATTTGACAGAAATTTACTGAAGAGTGTGCCTAAACTTCAGGTTCCCATCGTTTCTCTGCAGAAATGCATTAAAAAATTACAAGTTGGGGGTGGGGCTTATTTCTGACTACATTCTCAGGTTCTGAAAGAGACTAAAAATGAGTATCACTATTTGAAACAAAAATGATCCCTTTTTTCCCTAGACATGACCAGGGACTTTTAAAGGAGCTTCAAAGGCTTCACTTTAGTGCAATTAATTTTTAATGCAGAAAAATTTGCATTTTTCACTAAAAATGAGCACTTCGGTACTGTTTTACACATATTTCCAATTATAGTTTCAATGTAGGTTTCTACTTTCACATATTTTAGGTTTTTAGAATTCTCATCTCCCTAAATTTAAACTCACCATTATCCAAATCTCCCTGGATCAGTACTAGAATACCATACCAGTGACCACAACACTGGAAATTAAGCCTCTCAAAGAGTTTAAATGAACAAGGTTAAATCACATTTTGTATAACTTTGTACCTTAACACTTGTTACATTATCCTAAACCTATCAGGGGCTACAAATATTTACTGACTCAAAATAGTCCTTCACTACTCTGTAGTTCTGCACTGCATAGCTGTGCAAAATCCAAAGGACCCAAATGTTAAAGTCATAGAATGCAGTACGTTATTTTATTGTCTAGAGGTTTATACTCTGCCTCAACTGCCAGTTATAACGTTCTCTGAGGTCAAAAGTGGACACAGATCCTGTCAAAGGGGCTTTAAATTTAAATTTTACTAATTTATCCTTCGCTGCTATGTAACATTTACGTTTTAAAGTCGGTTGATTTTATTAGCAACTTGAGACCAAGTTTTACAGTCAACCAAATTCCTGGGAACATAAATGAAAAATTGGTGACAACAAAGAGCAAGCAATCAAGCAGAAAAGCTGCCTTAAATTCCGGAAACAATGTGAGGAGTTTGCATTAATGTAATAAAATATTTTTGTAGTCTGTAATTTTCTCTATTGTTATAAAAGTCTTTAAAAAGTTCAAAGCAAACTGGTAAGCCATTACCAAAATCACAAATAACCATAAAAAGACACAGAAATACTTGGCAAGAAATGTTTAAATTGGCTCCAGCGTCAAAGGTTTTCTGGTCGCTAATATATTTCATTATGCACCTGAAACACTGTCACATACGTGTGACATTCCTAAAACTGCAAGAAAGGCCCACAAGGTCCAGTGCAGAAATAAACTATGAAAAAAATAAATACCCTCTGCCTTAGACGTAACTACCAACTTTCTGCCCTGAGATGAGCTTGCTTCAACTAAGTCTAAATGGCGACTAAACAGAAAAAAAAAGCCTGAAGCATGGATGGAAAGAAAAAAATCTAATGAAAAAAAAATATTTTAAACGGTAAGTTTCTATTTACCTTCCACACTTAGCTAAAGACACGAGGGAACCAAGATCGCGCACATGTAAGCATGCGCGCCGCGCGGAAAGAATGAATGAATGGAGCCCAGCGCAGGCGAAGCGCAGCAGGTCCGGCCGGCAGACAGACCCGCAGCCGCCAGAGCAGGCCTCGCTCCTCCCCTTATCCTTCTCCATGACAGCCCAGTCCCCAGAAAGGAGGAACGAAGACAATGTGGTCCCCCTTCTCCTGACTGCCACCACCACCCTCCGTGGACTCCGCGCTTCTCTGCGGGTCCCGGGGTTCCCTCCCCACCCATCCTTCCCCGCGCCCCCCACCCCGGCCGCCACTCTCCTGGAGCAACCCGCGCTGCCCATCGCCTCCCCGGCGAGGTCGCGGCTCCATGCACGCCGCGGCCCCGCGCCCACCTCACCCACCTTCCGGCCCGTGCGCCCACGGCTCCCAGCCCACGGGTCCAGAAAGACTGCGCGCCGGCACCTGGGCGGGCTAGAGCGCGGGAGGAGGGAGGAGAGGCTGCCCAAGCTCCCTCCTCCACCTCCTTCCTGACCGGCTCGCACCCACGCTCACGCCGGCTCACGGCGGCTCTCGGTCCGCTTGGAACGGCCCGCGCCCTCCAGGCACTAACAGCCCACACCCCCACCCCGAGCCCGGCAGCCACCCCGCCACCCCGCACACCTTCGGGGACCGTAGGCGGCGCCGTGCCCCTCCCCCAGCTCCCAGGTCTCCAGCCCCCACCGGAACGTGTGCGCTCCAAGCCGCCTCGACCAGCCTTCGGGTCGCCCCCGACAGCCCGCAGGTCAGGCCGGAGGAGGGCGGGCAGGGGGTAGCGTGCGCGCAGAGAACGCAGTCCAGCGGGGCGCCCAGGTCCAAAGGGAGACGGAGCGCGGGGACCAGCGGGGGTGGGGAGCCAAAGGCAATGCTCACCGGTTCCACAGTCGCCATCTTAGATCGATCTGATCGCACAACCACTCCTGAAGGGGGGGGGGTTGAGAGGAAAAAATGAGATTCAAACCGGATTGGTCGGCTACCGTCCACGTGACGGACGTATCCGTTTGGTCCTGGCGGCGCCTACGCAAGACTGAGGCTGCGTGGGTAATGAGAGGCTTCTGGGAAGTGGAGTCTCCCTTTTTTTAATTTTTTTTCTTTTTTTTTTTAAAGCAAAGACGCTTTAAGGAGGGGCAGGTCACGTGGTCGGTAGCCGGGCGCGCCATTCTCGGAGCAGAGACTCGCGTGAGGCTGCGTGATCTCCAGTCCTCCGTGCTCCCTCACCGCCCGGAATGCCGCCTTGTCCTCTCATCTTCCCCAGAAGGTTGGAAGCTGCAGGCTCAGCACACACAATAAGTCTTCATTTGCTTAATGTCCTAAGACAGATTGCTTGTGTGTTTAGTTTTCTTTTGACCGCCCACCGTTTTCTTCTACTGTAATTTGAAAAAGAGGCGGAGTCCAGGAGCCCTTAAGAAATCAGACCTGCAGGTTCAGGCCGCGCTGGCGCGGGGGGGCCGCTTGTTGCCATCACGGCGGCGGCGGCGGCGGCGGCGGCGGCGGCGGGGTGGGGTGGGGGAACGGCTGGACGGCCTGGTCCCCGTCACGCCCGGGTGGGACTGAGTCCGGCCGCTGTTGGGCCCCGTCCTGAGAGTGAGACCTCAGAGGTAAATCTTGCTGGAAGTAAAACTTTTTTGGACCTTCTGTTCACGCGGTTGCAGCCGTCTGCTTTAACGAGAACAGAAGTAGCTCAAGGCCAAGTGCCGGTCCTGGCAGCCACTCTGGCCCCTGACAAGGCCCGGGCAGGCAGTCAGGAGGCGCGCGTCCCGGTCAACCCTGACTCTGGCATTGACTCATTCTCCTTGGGCGAGTGACTTAATCATTCAGTGCCTTGGTTTTTTAATTTATGAACCTAAGATGATAATACTCTTACGTCACAAGGGCGTGCTGTGGTAATAACTATAACCAGCTTTGACAACGCATCAGTCTCAAGATGCATAACAAGCAACTGCACGTGTCTTCCTATGGATCACTCGCTTCCTTGTTTTTTTAAAACATTTTTAGTTTTCTTTTGTTTACTTTATTACATGATGACACCAATGCAAATCAAGACCACTTCCCCCCCTTTACAAAGGTAGCTGCCCTCAATAGAGGCTTCAATGCTCAGGAAACTATTACTGTATATTTACATCCATCACTAGAGATTAGAAATCTGTCCTTACTCCGGCATGCCACAGTTTCTTTCTACAGTAGCTTGCAATTTTTTTCAAGATAGTGTTATTCTGCACAGTCTGGTTATTAATACTGGAAATAGAGGATAAGAGATCTAGAACAGTGCCCTAAGAGTAAGGATGAAGTCGGTCTCATTGGTACTTCTCTCACTTCTTAACAATTATTAACACCAGGAAAAGCAGTGTAACTAGGTTGCCTGTACCTGCCTCTTTATGGTGTTGCTAATGTTTAGAGATATGTCATACCTATTGTTGAGTGCATAATGGATGCTTGGGTTGGCTAACACATAATTGAGTTTGTGTAAGAATTCAAAGCTATTGCTTGTGCACATGTTTTGGTTTACTTGGATGGTGGAGGTGACTAATGAAACATTTATGTCTAGTCATCTTAACTCCAGTAGGTTCTAAAGTAGAATTATAAAAAATAAACAGATAAATGGATCTGTTCTTACAGAAACTGTTACACTATCGAAAGTAGTTACAGTTGGGCGGGGGATTTAACTCAGTGGCTCCAGCACCTGCCTCACAAGTGTAAGGTCCCAAGTTTGATCCCGGTACTAAATACAAAGAAAGTAGTTACAGTTGATTTTGTTGATGTTTTCTGCTGATTAGAAGTGATACCTGGTTAACTTCTTCGAAGAGACAGCATAAATGTCCTATTTTCATGAAGTTGCTAGATAATAGAGCAAAGAACCAGGTTGGCAAGAAAATACATGCATATGAAATTTAATTTTTCTCCATTTTGTTCCCTGTGCTTTGTTGCATATGTTTTGTGACCCGGTCACGTGTCTTTGCCTAATAATGACATCACAATTCTACCATATCAAAGATTTGGTGATTACATTTTGTTAATTTTTATCTGGATATAATGATTCATTTCATTTTTGGTCTTTTTTATATTGTTTTTGGACAAGTTTTCACTGTTATTCAGGCTGGTCTTGAACTTGTAGGCTCAAACAGTCCACCTGCTTCAGCATCTCAAATAACTAGGATTACAAACGTGCATTACCATGTCCAGCTTTATACTAATTTTTTTTTTTTTTTTTGAGACAAGATCTTACTATATAGCTTGACCTCAGTATGAAGTCCAGGCTGGCCTTGAACTCCAGGTGATCCTCCTACCTCAGCCTCCAGAGTGCTGGAACCTCAGGACTGGGCCACTGTGCCTGGCCTCTTAAATGCACACAGGAAAAATTTTATATTTTATTTCTCTATTATTTCACAAAATACATTTACTACCTTGATGCCATATTTGTGTTTATAGTTAAGAAAAAAAGTTTAAAAGATTAGATTTATGAAATTAAACATGGTACTGAAACACTATTCGATATGATTGAGTTATGTAGTTTATGCATAACAACTATGGCCCAGCAAAACATCATTGTAACTATTATGTATAAACCTGGAATGATTAAATATTATTTAGCATCTGTAGATAACCATGCTCTTTTCTCTACATAACATTCTTCAAGCTGGCATGTTACTAGTCTATAGTTGTGATTCATACTGAAAGACTTTAATTTGATAGAACACACCAGCTGCTTTTATTATATGCTTTACTCTGTCATTGGAATTTTATCTTGTTTTTTTTAGATAACCAAAGTCATTGTTTTGCTGGGATTTTCAACTGTGATTTAAACTGATACCTGCTACAATCTATCCAAAATGATTACTACCCACTGTCTAGCTTTTTGTTGTTATTGTTAACAGGCTTCAAATTTTTAAACATTTTGCTTAAATTAGGTGTCTTTCTTAGTCTCTGATCAGTACTAAGCAACCATTTCTCCTTAAATTAAGTAAGCTTCGAGACAGAGGATATGAAATAAAATCAATGATCCTTAATGTTGTAATGTTGGGTGGTAGCTTTAGATGTAATCTAAACCAGCTCTGACACTAACATTTTTTAACTTCAGTCACTCCTTTTTTTGTTTTGTTTTATTTTCTGAGACAGGGTCTCACTATGTACTCCAGGCTAGCCTTGAACTCACCATGGACCCCAAACTGGCCTCAAACACCAGATGATCCTCCTGCCTCATCCTCCCAAGTACTGGGATTACAGGCAGGGACCACCATTCCCAGTTCTTTATTCACTTTTTTTTATTATTTGGTTAAATTTGTACTTTAACTTTTGCTCTTTTTTTATTTTCTTGGTATGAGGATCAAACTCAGGACCTTGCACTTGCCAGGCAGGCAAGGCGCCACTGAGCTCCATCCCCAGTCCTCGCTCTTTTTTAAAAAATTGTTATTGCCATGTTCTACAGTGATTTTCCTTTAAGAAAGATGTAAGGTAATGGCTTCTAACAGACTAGACTTTTAAATAACAATCACATGATTTATTATAGAACAATATGAGTAATATGAGTATGGATGTCACATTACCATAATGATAACTCTACTACTTAGTACCTGACTATAAGTAGCTTATTTAGCCTCTTTGTGCCTTTTTATCAGGAGTTAAATAGTAAAAATAATATATATTTTTAAAAGGATGAGTGATAAATGAGTTAATTCCTGTATTATGCTTCGAATAGTTCTTAGAACACAGCACTCATTGTTACCTATTATTAATATGATGAAAATATTCTAGTGACATAAATTTTTTATTTGCTTCTTAGTATAATGTAATATGTCTGAGAATTCTTTTGTTTAGAGAATCGATGCCTGACTATTATTTTTGAGGAAATTCCAAGCTGCTACATACTTGAATAAACATTCTTAATGAACAATAATTTCCTGTAATATACCAATCATCTTTCATATTGACTACTTCCTTTGACTTTTACAAAAATTATGTGAAACATTATTGTCTCATTTTATAGATAAGTAAACAGACTCAGTAATACTAAGAGACACATTCATTCAGATCCATACAGACAATAGTTGAATTGGGTTTCAAAGCCAATTTTTGTGATTCCAAGACCCTGTGTACCATAGCTTCTTTCTTATGAAAGGGTCTTCCGAAATACCTATTTCTCTTCAAAGTGCTTATAATTCCAATTCCACTTACCTATCTGACAAGAAACCACCCAAGAAATACTGAATTGTTAATGGGAACTCTATAATCAGTGAATATTTAAAGGATGCAGGAAGCATAGGCACGTCCTTCCTGAACTGTAAAATCTGATTGATATTCTAAGTCA
>NW_004624757.1:27121020-27138882 GCF_000247695.1 Heterocephalus glaber
AAAAAAACAACCAAAAAAACTTTAAAAGTTTTCTAAAATTGTTTAAAAATTATTAAAAACAAGAATATTACCAAAATCCAGCTTTATCCTGTATTTACTGAGCATCTACCATGCCATAAGTACTATTCTGTGTTCTCAGGATACATGAGTGAACAATAGATAACAGAGTATGTATGTACTTGAAAGGCTGACAATAATGAAATATGCAGTGATTAACACTACCAAGAAAAAGAAAGCACTGTACTGGCTTAGAGACTTATAGGCCCAAATCAATACACCAGAACTCAGATATTTGAAATAATGCTAGACATTAACTTTCCAAAGAATGGAAACAGATTGCTAAAATCTTTTTTTTATAAAATATTTTAACTCTATTTTTTATTAGTACATATGTGTCATACAGATTGATCACATTCATCCTAGGGAATTTGTACCTGTACATAAGATATCTTAAATCTTTTTTTCCCATTTTCCTGTGCTGCCATCAACCCTTCTTCCCATCCCCATTTACAAAATCTTTGCTTCCATTCTTTCCTTCCATTGCCTTTTTTCCTTTTCCATTTCATTCCTTCCCACTCCCTTATTCCCCTTCCTGTTTGAAAATGATCTTCCCACTTCCCAATATCTATCCTCCATTTTGCTCCATATTTACCTTGTGGGTTTCTCACACAAAAGAAACAATGTAATATTTAAGCTTGTGCCCGATTTATTTCACTTAAATTATGCTCTCCTGGTGCATTCATTTACCTAAACATGTCCCTTTTTATGGCACAGTAGTCCTCCACTGTATAAAACAAATCACATTTTCTTTATCCATTGATGGGCATTTGGGCTGTTTCCAAGATTTACCTATTACAAACTGTGCTGCTAAAAACCTGGATGTGCATATATCATTCTGTTATGCTTCTAATTTGGGGGTTAAGATAATAAGACAGGCAATAGCTGGGTCAAATGGAACCTCTAGTCTTAGTTTTTTGGGATTCTTTTTTTTTTTTTTTCTGCTACCAGGAATTGAACTCAGGACCTTGGGCTTAGCAAGGCAGGCGCACTGACTCTGAGCCAAATCCCCAGCCCACTAGTCTTATTTTTTTGGGGAATCTCCACACTGATTTTCCACAGCAGTTGCACCAGTCTTCATTCCCACCAACAGTGGAGAAGGGTGCCATTTTCCTCACAGCCTCGTCAGTGTTTGTTATTGGTTGATTTCTTTTTCATCCTTTTACTTTCAGTCTATGAATTTCATTTTAAATTAAGTGTGTTTCATGTATACAGCATATTGTTGGATTTTGCTTTTTAATCCATTCTGCCAATCTGTTTCTTTTAATTGGTGAGTTCAAGCCATTAACATTGATGCTTATAATTGATATGTATTGACTCATCCTTGTCATGATATTTTACTGTTGTTGGGTCTTTTATTTTTTATTTTTCCCCCTTTCTCTTTAATTTCTTGCCTTGCCTGATGGCTTTGCTCTGTTGGTCCTTATGGGGTTGTGAACCTCATTGTCTTTTTCTAGGATGTTGTTTAGAATTGTGTGGAGTGCTGGTTTGGTATTCATGAAATTTCTCAGGTATTCCTTGTCATGGAAGTATCTAATTTCCCCATCAATTTTGAAAGATAGTTTTGCAGGATACAACAGTCTAGGTTGTAGGTTATTTTCTTTTAGGGCTTGAAGTACTTCACTCCAGGCTCTCTTTGACTTGAGGTTTGTGTTGAAAAGTCTGCTGTGATTCTGATGGGCTGTCCTATGTATGTGATTTGTTTCTTTTCTCTAAATGCTTGTAGGATTTTGTTCTTCTGTTGGGTTTCTGGCATCATGATGATTATATATCTAGGTGTAGTTTTTTTGGTTTTTTTTTTTCTCACGGTGAGTTGGAGTTCTATATGACTTACCTGTATGTCAAATTCTTTTCCTCTGTTTGGGAAGTTTTCTGTCAATAATTCTGTGAACAGATTTTTTTATGTCATTTGTACTTTATCCTGCTTTTTCATGGACTCCTATCAGTCTTATATTGTTCTTCTTTGCATCATCTAGCAGCTGCTGGATTGATTTCTCATGGTCCCTTACTATGAAATCTCTCTTTTCATAGTCACTAACCGCAATCCTGTCTTCTATATCAGATATTCTATCTTGCAATTTGCTCATTCTGCTGTGAATACTTTCAGTGGAGTTTTTAATCTCCTGGATATCTGTTTTAATCTGTTTCATGGATTCCATTTCTTTCCTATGTTGGGCATTCATGGTTTCTATTTATTTCCTATGCTGGGCATTCATGGCTTCTGTCATGGTCCTGAGCTCAGCTATTTTTTTATCTGTTTCTGTTCTAGAGTCTCTAATCATGTCTTTCATTCTGCTCACCATCTTTGTGGTTGTCTGGGAAATTATTTCTGTTTTGAATTTTTCTACAGCTCATTCATTTGTTTTGGTAATTCCCATGCTATCAGTTCAGGGTGTCCACATGGTTGATTGTCAGATTTTTCTACCTCTTTTCCCCCAGAATTTTCCTTTGGTGAGCTGGAAGTCTGGGTTTGTGCCTTGCTTAAATATCTTCTCATTTCTAATTTTATTGTTGGTGCTATTTTTTGGTTTAATTCCTGGGTTGATACTTCAATATTGCTTATTGTAAGTATCTTTATTACTTGTATTTAGAGCCCTATGGAGTAATTGCTTCTCAGAGATATCTTCCAGGTATAGCTGGTATTTTTAGGCTTTGAGGCGCTAATGACTCTTAGGCAATCTCAATTTCAGTATACCACAGAGGACAACGGATTAGATCAATCACGATGCCTTAGCCCAATTGCTATAATCAGGAACAACAATAGTGACAAACAATTTGTGGTAGCAATGGTGAATTGGGTTTCAAACCCAATTTTTGTGAATCCAAGACCCTGTATAACATAGCTTCTTTCCTGTGATAGGGTCTTCCAAATACCTATTTCACTTCAAAGTGCTTATAATTCCAATTCCACTTACCTGACAAGAAACCACCCAAGAAATACTGCATTAGTAATGGGAACTCTATAATCAGTGAATATTTAAAGGATGCAGGAAGCATAGGCACGTCCTTCCTGAACTGTAAAATCTGATTGATATTCTAAGTCATAGAAATATAAATAGTTCATTACCCATATAAGGAAGTGTGACTACGAACCAAAAAGATGCAGCTAACAAGCACTATGAGGAGCATGAATTTGTATAATAAATGACACAATTACAAAATTTCCACTCATTTCATTCAAGTCTGTTCTGGTGTCATTTCCTGAAAGAAGCCTTGACCAAGGCTTCCTCTTTACCCTATCCCTTACCTTGCTTTATTTTCTTCAGTTCACTTCATAGCCCTCACTCTAAACTTATTATATTGAACATTATTTAGTTCATTGTTAATAGACTCCATTACTAAGATATTGAGCCTTCGATGATATGTTAGTCAATCGCTAACAGACCCTTGAGAAAACCCAAGTATAATTTTTTAGAAGTCTAGTCTCATAACTAATAATGTAGCTACTAGGGTGGTGGCAGGGATTTAGCTCAGTGGTGCTGCGCCTGCCTCACCAGCGCAAGCTCCTGAGTTCAATCCCCGGTACCGAAAAAAAAAAAAAAAAAAAAAGTAGCTAATAGGAAAATTACTATAGTTTAGGCAAGGTGGTATGTTAGTTTACATGCACTTATAGTACCTCATTTTATCTTCAAAACAACATTTGAGGTAGATATACCTGACTTTCAGGTATAAAGTAGGGCTCTTAACTACACTATCATATTCACTAAATTATAATTGTGTCATCTAATAAAAAAGATCATTGTCTGAAATAACAACCTTGTTAAATTTTCTGGACAAAAACTAGCATTTGGATTTTTTCAAACTAAAAAAATCTATTGATTGCAATTAAATGCTGTTTGGGGCATTTTTATGATCTAATAGACTCTATCCATTCACTGCACTTTTCTAACATGAGTTGTCCTGCATGAAAGGACATGTTTGGTGTCTACTGTGCTTTTCCTATAAATTTACTTTAAAAATACATTGAACTAGGCCTGGTGTGACAGTACATACCTGTAATCCCAGTACTAGGAGGCTTGCTAGGATTACAGGCGTGCCAGCACGCCTGGCTAAATCTCTTTTCTTTACAACATGCTTAGTCTATGGTATTATGTTTTTACCAACAGAAAGTGGGCTAAGATAGGCGAAAACAATAGTTTCCCCCCCCCTGGGAATCCACTTGCATGACTGTTGGTTAGTACTTTTTTGCCCAATTTTGAAGGCAAGTGGAAAAGTACAGAAACTCTGGTTGAAGAAGGGCATGACACTCAGAGAATCAGTCCTCTAAGATAAGGATCTGGTCCAAACCGTAGGACAGGCTGCTGAGACCAACAAAATTACTCTCTGAGGGTAGAGAACTTGAGTGGACAGAGGAGAGGAAAATGATGATGATCAGTTGCAGTCCTCAGATCAACTACTATACTATGGTGGTGGCTATATTGCCTCCTACCCATCTCCCACTTAGAAATTTTGGCTAAGAAGCAGGTCTGTTGTACTCCTGGGGAGTCTCTAACAGAATCTGGGAAGAAGGGGACCTGAGCAGTGCAAGGAATTAACTGCTATGCCCTTTCCTGTATGCCAAGAAGATTCCCTTTCATTGAACAATGTTGTCCCCATCTGTATGAGTCTACGTTTTAGGAAATTCAACCAGTAACAATCAATATTCAAGACGATGTTATTAAAAAACACTTATTTATTATAGCAAATAAAGTAAGGCCGGGGATTTAGTTCAGTGGTTCCAGTGCCTGCCTTGCAAGCACAAGGTCCCGAGTTCAATCCCCGGTACCTCCCCCGCCCCCCAAAAAATAAAGTAAATAAAGTAAGCGTTCTTTCGAAGATGTGCTTGTATTTGAATTGACCTAAAAATACATGTGATTAAATTGCAATTTGTGAATAAGTGGGAAAATATATAATGACATAATTTATCATAAAACTGAGTACATGGGTTAATATGTGAATCAAAGAATGAAAGATTTTCAGTTGTAATGTTTCACACATTTGGTGATTCAAATTGTGATTTTCATATTTTTCCCTAGTATATCAAGAATTCATATGTCACTGGATATGGTGGCACACTCCTGTAATCCAGGTTACTCTGGACACTGAGGCAGGAAGATCACAGGCTCCTTGTCAGCCTGGGCAACTAAGCAAGAATATGTCTCATAATATCTTAAAAAGGACTGGGGATATAGCTCAGTGGCAGAGCACTTGCCTACCATGCATGAGGCCTCACTCCACCACCACCACCAAAAAAAAAAAAAGTATGTTATGACCCAGAGCTTATTTTGGCTATGTAGGACAATATGATTTGAAAACATAGATAAATGTTGTATTTGGCTGGATAGCTTACTCATGTCTATATTTGGAAATGCTAATATCCTGACATTGTACTCTATGTTATTTACGGTCTTGCTATTTTTACTTAGATTGAAAACAGTTTAAACAAATCAACATTCAGACAAACTGACACCCCTACAGCCAAACTAGCAAATGTTAGCCCCTGCCTACTAGGGCAAGAACTTCTCAATGAGTGACATTAGAATGTCTATCTAAACATAATATCTGGAACTCACCATCTTAAGATCCAATTGGACTCTACCTACGTAGCCTCCTTCGATGTAGGAACCAGCCTACAAGCTCAGCTCAAACCTGACCAAGGGGTGAGGAAGATGAAAACTTAAAGAGACACAGAAACGAGTTAGAATGTGTGGGGCCAGGGGCCTCATGTCTCCCTTTGACATAGAGCCCCTAATGATGGTGCGCCTTGGTTTTATTCACTCAGACATGGACATGAGCAATTAGAGTTACACAATGATTCATCTGTCTCCCACTCTCCATGGTACTACTTCTCCAGGTAAACAACTTAACCTCAGGTTTTTCTACTTTTCCCTGCAGCGTGTTAGCACGCTTGCATGCCCGCTTCCTTCTCAGTGCTCACCGAGGAGGCCAATTAGGCCTCGTTCTTCCCATCTGATCTCCATACATCAATGTCAATCCAGGATATTTATTTATTTATTTATTTATTTACTTACTTACTTATTTATTGGTACCAGGGATCAAACTCAGGACCTTGCGCTTGCGAGGCAGGCGTGGGCACCACTGAGCTGAATCCCCAGCCCCAAGGAATTTTTCAAGATATTAATGTTGAGGTAATTTTTCAAAACTTTCCACATAAATTAAATACTAGTTGAAATAGTAGTAATTAATATGAAGTATAACTCATCAAGAAATTGTAGACTGAGCTGATGAAAGATATGCTTTAAACTATGAAATTGTAACAGTTGTAGAAGAAGGCATCTTTGTGTTGGTGATTTCTAGCCCAAAGAATAATATCCTGATTGTGAATCTGTCTACTACTTTTTTATCAACCACACAATGTATATTGCTTTTGTTTCCTTGATAACAAGGAAAATCATCTGATCTCATCCTGCATGGGTACCCCCTGAAGAAATAGCATCCTGTATTTACAACTTTTGAGAGTCCAGTTAGCATAAGCAACGTTCGGAACAGCCTGAATAACCTTAATAAAATACCTCAAAATATTTTTTTACCACAAAAATTAATGTTTCAGAGATAGGAAGACTGAAATGAGGGACTCCTTAAGTTGAAGGAGATTAGAGTTATTTAGAGACTTTGCGTAAGCGAAAGAGGGACACTACCCTTCAGTATCTTATTTGGAAAGAGTGCAACCAGGTAGGTCTAGTTGGTATACTAACCAAGACAAGAGTGCAACTACGTAGGTCTCACCAGCAGGAAACGAATTAATTCAGAACTTTTTCTGTTTCTTATCTGTGCTCTGCATGTCAGCTTCATCCTCCCTGAGAACTGGCTCTCTCTCTAATTTTTAAGAAACATGGCTGCCCAAAACTCTGAGCCTCACTCATATTCTAAAGGCTTTGCCGCTATAATGGTATCAATTCACATGACCTATGGTTCTTTCTAAAGTAATTCAGGAAAGCAAAAGTTCTAGACCTGTGGTGGTAAACCTATGGCATGTGTGCTGCAGTGGGCACAAAGAGCCCTCTCTGTCAACAGGCAAGCCAAGTCACCCCAGCAGCCGAGCATCGGATGAAGGTGGGTCTTTTTCTAAACTAAAACCTCAGTATCCAGGTTTAATCACAGTGTTGGCACTTTGTGATAAGTGGGTTTTGGCTTGCAGTTTGGGCACTCATCTCTAAAAGGTTCCCTCCCTATCACTGTTCTAGACCAATCACAACTGAACCAGTCAGCAAAGTGCGGCAGGAATGGGGTATTATATGTTAAATATGGATTATAAGATCACTTTTGGACTAGTCAATTCTACCTGAGAGTGGGAGAAAATATTTGTAACAATCTAGTTGCTTTTGTACGAGCCAGAGGGTTAGAAAGGAGAGAAGAGCGGGTTACAGAAAAGGAAAAGAGTGACATGCTGCTAAGAAAAGCGTTTACTATAGAAGAAAAGCCAAGAGGAGCTTAAAATCACACATAAGTGAATAACTAGACAGATTGACCAACCTAGACATTGTAAGATGAATAAGCTCTAGAAACAACAGAGTATATACAAGCACAAGCTGGTGTGACGTATGCCTGTAATTCCAGCACTTGAGAGGCTGAGTTAGGATCCCAAGTTCTAGTCCCACTGGGGCAACTGAGTAAGACTCTCAAAAACAAAACAAATACTAAAACTAAAGCACATTTTCAATGAACAATATTATGAAAACATCCAGAAGGATGCACACGTATCAATGCATTAACAATGGTGATCTCTGAGGAATATGTAAAGAGAGAAGGTCATGGAAAGAATTTCACTCTTTTATGTTTCTAGAAGTGTTTGAAACTTTTGTGAATATACGTAGGTGTAGATATAAAAGCTGTTATGAATACATATACACATTTGTAGTTTATCAAAGCAAATAAACATAGGAGGTCCAAAATTCCTTAAAAGTCTCATAAGCAACAGTAATAGGGGAATGTGATACACTAGAAAACTAAGAGGCGTCATGTGTAATGAAACATCAGAATCTATAAAATGTAATGGTCACTGATTCTATAAATTTGAAATGAAGAGAATAGATATTCTACTCTCTAGAACAGAACATGCAAAAGAAATGACATCTGAGCTGATGATATTGATAATGTACTATAGGCGACTATAAAGTATATTTGAGTCTAGATGAAGGGAAAAATGTGATTAGAGGAATCTGAGGTAAGAGAAAATTTGCTGCAGGTAGTTCAACTATTTCTAAGCCTCATATTGTTGAGCTAGACCTGGAAATTAAATAATAATCACAAAGGGGGAGGATAAGTTTAAATACTCACTAAAGGGGAAGGTAAGTTTAGGTAGATCACAGAGCTAAAAGCAAAGCATAATGCAGAATGAAAGTAGAATGAGTGTAATGAGTTGCTTGGTTAGGTGGAGATTGGTATTTGTTTTAACAGTTTTAAAACTGCCACGTGCTGCTCAAATGGAGTAGAGGAGACTTCAGAACACTTCACTTCAGAACAGACTTCTTTTTCCTAAGAAGACTCACCGGAGTGGCTACTTTTTATCAGGTAAATGAATGTAAGAATGTAGGTTCTCCTTGTTCTTTATTTTGTGACTGGCAAAAAGCTGCCCTTCCTAATACTCTTGATGTGCAGATTTTCATAGAAAGCAAAGAGCCTCTTGAGTGCAAAGGAACCAAGACCTTGACCCCTTACTTTTTGATCTTCCAATTTACTACACTCGAATTAGATGGCTCCAATTGATATCCTTGGGCAGAAGAGAATACAAAAGTCACCAGGAATTAATCTTGAGGAAAGAGGGGCATCTGGAGCAGCCAAGCCCTAAGTGACATAGCATGTGCCTTGCAAGAAGCTGTTTGTCTCTCATCATCTCACACCTTACTTGTATCAGACAATATGTTCCCAAATATAATTTAAAAAAAAAAGAAAAAAAAAGTGCTCTAGCTTTGGGGCCCAGTATTGGGCTGGGCAGTAACTCTTTTGCATCAGCAAGACATTGTAGTTGTAGTAGTAGACAAAAGCAGAACCGCAAGCTAAGGATGCTAGTCTTCTATAATTGTCTCCTCATCAGCTAAATAACCTGGAATCAAAGTAGTCACTTTTTAATAATTCAGTGGGAATGCCAAAACAGATTACTCCCCCAATAATACATAGAGGTTACCAAAATTTGGTAAAGATGTAATTTTAGGGAAGCACAATTGAATTGTGATTTTAACCAAGAAATTTCTGCCTGAACAAAAATACAACCAAAGTGCAGGGCTAGGTATAGCTCAGTGGTAGAGCATGGGTTTAGCCTGCACTAGACTAGGTTCAATCCTCAGCACCCAAAGGACAAAATGAAATGTGCCTTTAAAAAAAAGGAAGAGGGGGCCAGGGATTTAGCTCAGTGGTTCCAGCGCCTGCCTCACAAGTGCAAGGTCCTGAGTTCAATCCCCAGTACCCCCGCCCCCCCGAAAAATGAAAAAATAAAATAAAAATAAAACATGAGGTGTAAAAAAAAAAGAAAAAGGAAGGGGTTGGTGATTCTCTCTCTGTCATCTTGAAAATGAGAGCCTAGAAAGATCAAACTTGCTATGTATTGCCTACATTTCTTAGGGCCGTGGAACACAAATATGGTAGCTAGCCTGCGTGCCGAGAATCTCCCCATATCAGACTAGCAAAGTTGGTGACACATGTCATTATTAAATAGGTTATAACACTCAAAGAAAATTCTATATACACATGCAGAAGATTGAGTCTAGACCCACATATCTCATTATGTACTAAATTAAAATCAAAATGAATCAAAGATCTAGATATTATAACAGAAGCACCCAATCTGTAATAGGTAAAATTATTGAAGATATAGTTGTAGGCAAGGACTTTCTGAACAAAAGTCCAAAAGCATAAGAAGTAGAATTGTGACTCAACAAATGGGATCATATCAAATAAAAATCTGCACAGCAAAGGAAACAACCAACAGAGTGAAGAGACAACCTACACAATGAGAAAAAAAACATTTTTCCAGCGATTCCTTGGACAGAGGACTAATATCTAGAATATACAAAGAACTCAAAAAAATTAGACCTCCTATAATAAAAGAGTCAGTCAAAAAATGAGCCACCGAAATGAGTAGACACTTCTCAGAAGAAGTGCAAATGGCCAATAAATACGCGGAAAAAAAAAGTTCAACATTGCTGGCCATTAGAGAAATGCAAATTGAAACAACAATGAGATTCCATCTTACTCCAGAAACATACCATCAAAAAATCAGATAATAGCAAATACTGGCAAGGCTACAGAGGAAAAAGAACTCTCCTACATTGTTGGTGAGAATACAAACTAGTACTCCCACTATGGAAATCAGTATGGAGACGTCTCGAAAACGAAAACTAGAAATTCTAGTTGATACAGCTATTCTCCTTCCAGGTATCTTCCCAAAAGTGTTAAGGCCATCATATCACAGTGATGCGTGCATACATCACATATATAATGTACATAGATCTGTGTTTATAGCAGCAAAATTTAGAATAGCTAACGCTTGGAAATGGCCTATATGCTCATCAACAGATGAATGGATAAAAAATGTGTTTATAGACGATGGGGTACTACTACTCTTTCATAAAGAAGAATAAACTTTAGGCATTTTTATGTAAATGGATACACCTAGTGACTATAATATTAAGTGAAATAAATCAGACACACAAGCTTAAATATTATATGGTTTCTCCTATATGAGAAACCCAAAATATAAAGAGTGAAATAAAAGACATAGAAAGTAGGAGATCTTTTTCAAGTGGGAAGAGGAGCAAGAGATGGAGGAAGGTGGGAGAAAGGGCAAGAGAAAGGGATGAAAAAAATGAGAATAGAACTTTTGCAAATGGGAAGGGAACCAAAATGTGGAAGCGGCAGGGAAGAATAAGAGGGGTGGGGGATGAAAAAAATAATTAAGGGGTGTTATGTGTTACACCCAGTGAGAGAGAACCAACCAGAGACCGATATTAAATCCACACAGGAGTTTATTACTGGCCGGGACCCGAGCCGAGCATCGGACTCGAGCCTCGACTGGGGGGAGATTAACATATTTTGTACACCTTTGAGGCCGGCAGTTTCTAGGCCCCCCTATGGGATAGAACTAGTAAAGCAAGCAAAAGGTACCGAAGCGGAACGTCCTGCTGTTAGAACATTTGTAAAACAATAGTTGATTAATTGTTGTTTCTAAGAGACTCTAAGGGGAGGAGGTTTCTAAGATTCCTCCTTTTGAGTTCTTCTAAAGGGTAGGCAGGTGGGTCAAGCAGCAATATGGAGTCTGTCTTGCTAACTAGGGTCCTTCATATGTACATGTACCAACTCCCCACAATAAATGTAATCATTACTGCCAATGTGTACTAATGACAAAAATTCAAGGACATCTCCGTAAAATCGGTCCTGATAATTGCAGCCAAATAAATGCTGTGAAAGGTAAGTGGACTCCAAAATAGCACTAATCTCCCTCTACCTCACCAACTTTGTTTCTTTTTTAAATTTTTTACCCGGTTAATGATAAAATCTTCCAATCACTCCTTTTCTAAAAATCTTCTCATCATCCCTCCAACGATGGTCTCTCTTTCATTCTTTACATGTGGTAACACAGCAACTTTTAGCAATTCTTTTGACATTCTTAAATATTCTCTCTTCACTTATACTTATTAGAGTGCCTTATTATAGTGATCATCTAGAGCCGCATAGCTGAGCTTTCTCCCAGTAATAGAAATTCTCATTTTTCAAGGATCTACTCCTCTCTCATTTTAACCATGTCATCCTAATGAAATCACTCTCAGTTCCTTTACTCCAGCCACAAGTACCTAACCTAGTGAGGTATAACTGAGAAGTGATTGCAGACAGTTGACCTTTTGGCAAAACAAGGATATAGTAAGGGTCAAGGTGGATCAAATCCTAACATGAGTTCCTCACTAAATGAATCTAAGTCAGTTTCCATGCTATTGACATTTAGGGTCTGATAACTTGTTTATAAGAACTGTTCTACACATTGCAGTATCCTTGATGTCAACTCATTAGATGACTGTACCACCCTCTCCTTAAGTCGTGACAACTAAAAATAACTCCAGATGTGGGCAAATACCCCCGTGGAGGGCAAAATTGCTGCAGGATGGGACCACTGGTCTATGTACCTATAGTAATCCCTTTACTATTTTGGAGGATAGGCAGGTCTCTCAAAGCTGGCCTATGTGATATTAAAGGGATATCCACTAGAGGGCTTCTGGGCTGATTTCTTCCCTTCTAAGAAAGTGAACCTGAAGTGAGACAGCATTTTTCTTGCTAGAGTTGTGTCTGCATGTGACTACTTAAACAGCTACATACATCTTATGATCACAAGGGAACAAGCTTCAGGATGAAGCCAATATATACAGAGAAAGGGTGAAAAATAGGAATATAATATAGGAAATAGAAATTTGTAAATGTTACCTCACAAGTAAATAGAGAGCTGCCTCATCTTTTGCATTGACTATAAATGGTCCCATTTTATAAATGAAGAACAATTCCTTTAACCAGTATCCTAGAATCTTTTATGTACTTTTAAGAAAACATTTTTCTAATGCAAAGAATGGTTCAATAAGTTCCCACTATACATATGTCATTTTATATGTGAGTAGGACTATGAAATTGACTTCAGGAAAGGCATTATTAGGTAAAAGTGCATGTGGATATGCAATTTTCATAGATACTCTAAAACATTCTGGCAGAGGATTAGCAACATATGGAACTGTCTACTGCCCCCATACGCTGACAAAGTAAGTTATCGAACTTTTTGTACTTTAGTAATTTCTTGAAATATGATATCATATCATTTTGTTTTTATCCACCAATGAGATTAAATCCTTTTTTCTATGTTTAGAGCCACATGTAATTTCTTGTTTTATGACATATCTTTATATATTTGCTTATCTTCTCTTTTCTTTCTTTCTTTTTTTTTTTTTTCTTTTTTTGTACCAGAGATCAAACTCCAGTCCTTGTGCTTGCAAGGCAGGTGGAAGAACCACTGAGCTAAATCCCTGGCCCTTTGCTCATCTTTTCTATTCTTTTCCTTTCTTTTCTTTTTTTCTCCAAGATTTGGTTTCTTTATTTTCTTATGGATGTTTTATTTTCTTTGTGTATTTATTGATTGAGTTGTGGAGTCATTTTATTATTGAATTTAGAAACTCTACATATTAAAGAAAATATCTTTGACATGCTTGATAGAAGACTAGTGACACAGACAGTAAAGAGTTTACCAAGGACAGAATAGGTGCAGAAGGAAATTTATTGAATTTGTTGTGAGAGTTAGTGGAGCACACAGGAGAGGGGTTAGAGCCAGACCCTAGAGGGGATACCGTGCTTTTTATGGTAAGGGTGGAGCTGCCACAGGCCAGTGGAGCCACATCCTTGGTCATGAAGGGTGAGACCAAGCAGAGTGTTCTTGTGTCCCAGGACAGCCTGTGTTTTGACATTCTGAAATGTTGGTTGTTAGGCGCACTCCTGGGGCCCAAGTATGACAAATGTTCTCACTGTCCTACTGTCCATAGTGAAAATTATTTTTATGTCCCATTCTCCACAATCTCTTTATGACATGAATTATAAATATTTTCCTAATTTATGGTTTTTAATTTTCCTTTTCTTAGCTTTTGACAACTTTCCCATTCAAGAATCTTAAACAATTGTATGTGATTCATTTGTTCAGTCTTTTATGACTTCCTTGTCTTATTTTATACATAGGAAGCTTCACTCTACTCTGAATGTGTACTTGTTTTAAATCTTTTATGTGGTTTTATACTTGTGTATCTTGAGTTTATACCACTGGTTTATTTAGCAATTGTTTTACTATAATGTTACAAATTTTTTCTGAATTATTATCTAATTGTACTGTGTTCTTGGTTCTCTTAGTTTGTGTATTTATTTATCATTGTAGACTTTTTCCATGGTTGCATCTATGAGCAGTTCTATGCAAGTCTGTTTTTGCCCCAAAACTACTGTTGGTGAATTTGTGACTGCTCACTCTTATATTTACCTGGAGACTGTAAACTGTTCCCTAATATTAGGGATGTATACCTGTCTTTGTCATAATACCCATTATACTAGTGATGATGAACCTTTTAGAGCTTTCAGTGATAACAGCCCACTGCAGCACCCATGCCATAGGTTTGCCACCATTGCACTATACCATACTGCCATATGTCATATGTATGAACCCAGCTTCTGAAGCCAGAATGTCTGGTTGTGTGTGTGGGCTTCTTAGTTTTTCTGCTGCTCAGTTTTCTTATCTGTAAAATGAGATTATTGTTAAGACTGAATGAATTAATGCTTAAAATGAGAGTAAATTATGGTTAAAACAGAGTCAAAACTCTGTAAGCAATGGTTCTTGTCATGACTACTGTTATGGTTTAAATAGGAAATGTCCCCTAAAAACTCATGTACTGAGGCCTCTATCCCCAATGCAGCAATATTCAGAGGTGAGGCCTGGAGAGATGACTGGATTGACATGAGGGTGCCAACTTCATTAATGGATCAGTCCACCAATGGATGCATAATTTGATGGCATCACTGGAAAGTGATAGAGTTGAGGAGGTGGAGTCTAGGTGGAGGGAGAGGATCATGGTGGCACCTCTTTGCAATCTGTATCTTTGCAGTCTATATTTGCAGTCCTTGACCTTTCCTCTCTCCTCTCCCTCTCTTTCCCCTTCCCCTCCTTCTCACTCTCTCCCTACCTCTTCCTCTCCTTCTTCCTCTTCCTCTTTCACTCCCTCACTCCAGCCTGCCAAGAGGTAAGTAGCTTTCATCTGCCACACAGTTACACCATAGTGTTCTCTGCCTCACCACAGGCCTAGAAACAATGGGGCAAGCCGATCATGGATTGAAACCTCTGAAATTAAAAGTAAAAATAAATCTTTCCTTCTTTAAGTCGTTTATCTCAGGTATTTGGGCACTATAACAAAAAGCTAATGAACACAACTGCCGTTCCCAGGCTTAGGAGAGAAAGGAAGAGGGCTGAGGTCCTGGGCAGCTTGAAAATGTTGTGGGTCTTGGCATCTGTTTTAGAAATGATCTCAAAAGTCTGTGTATTTAACCTCTAATATTTTGCCTCTCTATTTTTCTTCAGTGTAGCCCAAATTATCCTGCATATCTTTAGATTAAAAATATTAATTTTTAAATTCCAAACATTACACAAAAGTTGTAATAACAATGAAACTCATTTTACCCATCACCCAGATGTAAACATATCTTCTTATGGCCTTCACAATTCCTCGGTATGAGGTCAAGGAGCTGTCTCTTCTTTTCACACAGATAGTGGAAGGTAGAAAAAGGAAACTCTGTGGGCCTGTACCTATCCTTCTGGATTTCGTGGAAGGAAATTATCTTAAACCCAATACTTGAGTTATTCTTTTTTTTTTTTTAAGTTATTCTGATTTATTTAAACTCCTTTATTTTGCAATTGTAACAGCCCGTGGTACCTGTTTCATCCTCTTTATTTCCATTTTAACTGCCCTATTTTGGATCTGCATTGTTTTTCACCTAAATTATTGCAACAGCAGCCTTATTAGCCTTTTCCCTATATTCAGCCCTTTATATCCAGTTCTTCCTTCACACTGTTGGAAGTGTATTCTTATACTACAAGCTGAATTATGGCACCCTATTCAAAAGCCCAACAATTGCTTTTCATTGCATATAGAATAAAATTTGAATTGGCCTTCTCTCACAGAATCTGAGGTGGGCTTTCTCAGCCCTTTACTGAAGTATATTCTCCTATGTACAATAGTTTTTCAACTCCAAGATTCTTTTTTTTTTTTTTTTTGATGGTACTGAAGTTGGAACATAGGACCTCTTCACTGAGTTGCCTCCCTAGTCATTTAAACTTTTGAGACAGGCTCTCACCAAGTTTTTAGATTGCTCAGGCTGGGCCCAAAATTGAAAGCCTTCTGTCTCAGCTTCCCAGAATGCTGAGAATACAAGTATGTGCCACCACATCAGAGTCAAATGCATTCATTACAAAACAGCATTGATTTAATAACAGCTTTTGGGCCAGAGACAATGGGACAGAATGGAGCCTACATGTGACCATTATGATACATTGTGAAGCTGGGTGTGATCACACTTGTAATCAGAAAGCTGAAACACACTTGTAATCAAGAAGCTGAGGGCCTGGGATTTAGCTCAGTGGTTTTGCCGCCTGCTGGACAGGTGCAAGGACCCGAGTTCGATCCCCGGTACCAAAAAAAAAAAAAAAAAGAAGAAGCTGAAACAGGGCTGGGTGTGGTGGTGCACACCTGTGATCCCAGTACTCAGGAGACTGAGGCAAGAAGATTGCAGAGAATTTGAGGCCAGCCTGGGCTACATGGTGAGTTCAAGGCCAGCCTGAACTGCATAGCAAGACCCTGTCTCAAAAAAACAAAACAAAACAAAAACCTGAAACAGGAGTATGGTAGACAGGTAAGTTAGATAGCTTGTAGGCAGTTAGACAGGGCATCCCTTAAGGTGCCATCCCTCCGGGAGCCGACATGGAGAACAATTGAGGCACATTCACTGGTTAGCATTATAAAAAGAGGAGGCACTACTTCCCCTGGGGATAGATAACAGTGATTGATATTCTAAGTGGAAAATTCCTTGTATGTGACTTGTTTTCCCATTTGATCTCCATTTAATCAATATTACCTGGGTGACTGTACTTGTAATCTTATTGGGTGGTCATGATTTTGTCCCACCTCATGCCCACCTTGTAAATTTCTGTTGGGTCTTATAGTTTTGTCCCACTTTGTACCCACCTCATCACCTGGCTTTGCTGTGTAAAGCATCTTTCAAAAGTGGTGTGAGTGGGCAACCCACTTTCCGATCCCCTTCTGTCTCTTTTAGATAGAAGCTTTCTTTCTCTCAATACATATTTCCTACTCTTAACCTCCATTTTTCCTAGAATGCATTCTTTGATTTTAGAGAACATGCGCTCGTGTTTCAGATATCTATTACGTTGGGGAGTTACATCTCTTCCCCCCATACCAGGAGGATTACAATTGTTTTGTTTGTTTGTTTGATTTTTGGTTTCTTGAGATAGGATCTCTCTATATAGTTCAGGCTGCTCGTGAATTCATGATATTGCCCAGGCTAGCCTTGAATTCATGGAAATCCTCTTGGCTCAGCCACTGAGAGCTAGGGTTACAGGTGTGCACCACCATGCCCAGCTTGGAGGATTACAATTTTCTTTTCCCCAGTAAGTTTATTGGTACATTTCAGGTATGAAATACATACATCTTTGGGATCTTGTACCATTACATGAGTATTTTGATTCTTATTGTTTTTCCCCTTCCCCTGCCCTTCCTTCACCCCCTCCACCCTTCCCTATTTGCAAAGACTTTGTTTCCATTTTTTTCCCTTTCTCCTATTTTTTCTTTTCCCTTCTTTCCTTTCCCCTACCCCTCCCACTTCCCCTGTTCCTTTAGACCATTACTTCCTGTTACACAATATCAATTACACATTTTTAAAATCAAAATATCAAGACCTAGGAGACATTACCACAGATTTTACAGAATTTCAAAGGATATAGAGAGCATATTACAAAAATCTGTTTTGAAATAAATTTGACGACTTCTAAGGAAGTACCTTGCAAGACAAATTAATGAAACTGACTCTGGAGGAAATATAAAATTTGAATAGCACCTATTAAAGAAAGTATATTCCTACCTTGAAAACCTGCTTATATGACAACAGGCTCATATACATTTTAACTGATAAATTATATCAAACATTTAAAACAGAAAAAAAAAGGAACACTTCTCCCCTCATTTTAGGAAATCAACATTGTGCTAATCCTAAAACTGGATAAAGATAATAGAAGAAAAA
>NW_004624757.1:27143167-27159355 GCF_000247695.1 Heterocephalus glaber
TTCCAATCACTCCCCATCTCTCTTTTTTTTGTACTGGGGATCGAACTGGGGTCCTTGTGCTTGCGAGGCAAGCAGCAGAACCACTGAGCTAAATCTCCAGCCCTAAAGGATGTACTTTGGGGGGGGGGTACCAGGGATCGAACTCCAGACCTTGCACTTATGAGGCAGGTGGTGGAACCACTGAGCTAAATCCCCGGCCCCTCAGTCCCCAATTCTTAATAGCAAGTCAGTTATAATGCCCTCATAATCCAATCCCTTTTCAAGAGCTCCATATGTCAGGTAAAAGAGCCAAAAACCAAGACCAGACCAGAACCACAACAAGCCTTTATTGTAGGGATGATCTGCTGGGCTGTCTCCAAACAAAGGAGAGCGAGCAATATGGCTGGCTGGGACAGGGAGGGCTTCTTATAGGAGCTGGGGTGGGGCTTGTAGGAGCTGGGGTGGGGTTGAGTGATGTAGTGGGTAGGGATTGGAGGAGCCTGTGACATCACTAGTTGCTAGGAGGTAGCAAGTATCAGGTTATTCTTTTGACGGGAAGAGGGGCATGTTGGGAAGAAGGTTGTCTTTTGGCGGGTGAAGCCATATTTTTAAGTGGGAAGCAGGGTGTTATGGGAAGGAGAAGGCCGCCATTTTATGTAGCAGCCATCTTAAGGTGAGAGAAATCTAACACCATCTATCATGAGCTCATGAGGCTTTGGGGAAACATCTAGATAAAAACCATAATAAGCAAGAAACAGCATATTAGACTGTGTAATTAGAGAAGATTTTAGTAAGGGAATTATTTATAAAGTATGGGCTAAGTTTAGGGAGCAAACAGGACATAATGTGGGTTGGGAAATGATTCAATCTCTAGGTCTGAAGGAGTGAAAGGAGGGAGTGCATAGAGCAGATTCTAGATAAGAGCTTTGGCCTTCAGAAGAGGAAGCAAGCCATGGAACTCTGACAGTGAAGTTGCCCAGGAAATAGATGTCTACTTCACTTTCCCCTAACCCACCTACCTACAATTTAGTTGAACCCTGAACCCATGTGGAAGGCATTAGATAAGCAAGTCCATCCGTGTGTGTAACTTCCTAGGGCACAGCACAAAAGAGCACCATGATGAGAGGACCCAAAGGGCCACATAGGCTTACCTGGCACATCCTTCAGTCTATTAATCTCCATATTAAATCACAGATTAATGTGTAGTGGCCATCTTGTCTCTCCTGATCAGCTATTGCTTGAGGTCTGCTGTGTCTGAAATAAGATGGCTACTCCTACTTGTTTTTGAGCTCTGGTTGAATGGGGTATCATTTTCTATGCTTTCATTTTCAGTCTGTGTATTTCTTTTTGGATTAAAGTGTCTTCTGTAGGCAGTATATGGTTGCATTTTTTAAAAATCCAATCTGCCAGCCCTTTTGATTGAGGAGTTGAGACCATTGATTGACGTTGAAAATTATTACTAGGGCCGGAGATTTAGCTCAGTGGTTCCAGCGCCTGCCTCGAAAGTGCAAGGTCTTGAGTTCAGTCCCCAGTACCAAAAAAAAAAAAAAACAAAAAAAAAAAAACCAGAAAAAAGAAAACAAATTATTACTAGAAGGTGTTTATTGAATCTTGTCATTGGATGAATTTCCCAGTGCTGATTTTTTTACATTTTTCTTTTGTTTGACTACTCTTCCAGTAGGATATATACTTTTCTTTGGGCTATTTGGTGCTAGTGGCCTTCCTGTCTCTGTCTAGAATTCCCGTGAGTATTTCCTACATGGAAAGTCTTTTCTACTCTGTCAGTTTTGAAGGCTAATTTTGCAGATAAAAGTCTGGATTGACAATTACTTTGTATGGGGGGGGGTTATTTATTTATTTATTTATACATACAGGGTCTCAAAATAAGTCATATGGCAGCTGTTAGACCCTGCTTGCATCATGTCCTATTGTTTTTAGGATATCACTGAGTTTATGTCTACCACATTCATTTTGTCTTCTATTTCTGATACTCTGTTCTCACATAGGTCATATACGCTACCCATGCTTTCCATGGAATTTTTCTTATCATTTATCTTTGTTTGCTTACATTTCATATTTCATAATTCTTTTCTGAAGTGCTCAGTCATGTATTATCTTGCTTAACTCAGCTAATTTATTTATTCTTGGAGCACATTGAACATTTTCCTAGTAAAATCCTTTATCTTTTTAACTAAATTCTCTTTGAGCTCATTAAACACCTTATGCATTTGTTTCTTTTTTTGCATCTCTTGAAACATTTTGATCATCTGATATTTTAGTTCTTTGCTCATAACTTCCGCTACTTTATTGTCTGTGAGTCAAGCTTTTGGGGAGTTAGGGTTTTCAGAGGCATCTTGTTGTCTTGCTTTCTCTTATTGTTTTTCCACTGTGGGCTGAACACCAGTTAGGTTAAAGAAACCCTGTCACTACTGTGGCAATCTCTTTAGTTAGGTTTTGTCTGCCTGTTATATGTCTGTGGGATTGGTTATGTTTCGGCATTTGTACACCTCTTCAACCTATTCTTCATAATATTTGAGGGTTTTCTTAGTATTCAACATTCTTCTGGGGACTTGATCTCCAGCACCATTCAGAAGGGAGAAACTGAACTACAGTAACATTGATGATACAAAGACAAATCAGATATTGGCATACAGTAAAAATCAATTGAAAGCAACAATTATGTCACCATTAAGAAGAGAAAAGACAGGGCTGGGGATTTAGCTCAGTGGATCCACCGCCTGCCTCGCAAACACAAGGTTCCAAGTTCGATCCCCAGTACCAAAAAGATAATAAAAGGAATAGAAAAGACGGGGGTCGGGGATTTAGCTTAGTGGTTTCGCTGCCTGCTGCGCAAGCAGAAGGACCCATGTTTGATCCCCGGTACTGGAAAAAAAAAAATAGAAAAGACATCAACAATAATAATAATCAAAGACCAATAGGTTACTGACATAAAAAGAAGGACCAATAATAGCTACAATGCTACTATCCTTAATAGTAGGAAAGAGATCTGTAATAATAGTGTAGAGGCAAATATAAACCATATATTAACATACACTAAATATCTACTAAAAGCAACAAATGCCACCATTAACAATAAAAAAAAATTCAGTAATAATAGCATAGAGTCAGCTATCTAGCTAGAAATTAATAAAGCTCAATAGTAGTAATAATAAAACTGGAGGGGGTGGAGGAAGGTAAAAATGAAGAGTGTAACTTGAAAAAAAAGAAAAAGGAAAATGAGAAAGAGGTAAAATGTAATGAAATTCAACTAAAGAAGTAAAAAGTTAATAGAAGTAGGTAAATATAACAGAAAAAGACAAACAGGAAATACAGAACAAAAATAAAAAATAGATACAAAGAGCAAAAGAAACAAACTAGCAAAAGGGGGGAAAAAAAGAAAGAGTAATAAGTCAAAAAAATTTTCTGCATGTTTGGTGAGTGGTTTCTTTCCAGGGACTGTGCTACTGAAATACACCAGATATAGGTAGAGGATAGTGAGTCTTAATCAAGGTCTATTTTGTTCCCACACCTATTTTTGCTGTGTGAATGCTGAGTCCTGCCCTGCCTATCCATCTGGGCATCATCAGTCAATGGTGCAGTGTCTGCCTCGGGTTTGTGCCCTTCTATGCACCCCTAGTTATTGCTATCTCCAACTAGTTTTATGGCCTATAGGCTCATGAGGTGCCTCCTTTGCTCCAGAGGCCTCTCTCTCTGTACACCCCTGGATGTGACAACTGTCCAAACAAACAGACCCTTGAGCTGTGTGCTGGAAGTAGGGAGCAAAGGGATTCAAGCAGTCCTCTGGACTTAATGTTAGGACTTTCAGACCTGACCCCCTCAAAAAATAACATGCCTGACCTGACCTCTCTCTGCAGAGTATGAACCACCATTTTCTTCACAACCTAAGGTTATTGCTTGTCTTAGTCACTTTCTTCTTTTGTGTCCCCCCCCACCTCGCCCTGCTACTGGGTATCTAACTCAGGACCTTGTGCTTGCCAGGCAGGCATTGTGGCACTGAGCTAAATCCTTGGCCCAGTCACTTTCTTATCACTCAGACACAATATCTGACATCCATAACTTAAAGGAGTAGAGGTTTATTTTCTCATATTTCAGTCTGTTGTTGGTTGGTGGCAAGGCAGGACAGCATGGCAAAGGGGCCTGGTGGAGGCTAGCTGCTCACAGCTTGGCACTGGCAAGGCAGAGAGAGATCAAGGGAGAAACTGGGGAGGGAGATATACCCTTCCAGGCCATGAACCTAATAACCCACCTCTTCTAATTAGACCCCCACCCGACAGCTGTACCACCCCTATAATCCAATCACCTTCCAAATACATGAGGCTTTGGGGAGCCATTTCAGCTTTAAACCATAACACTGCTGCATAAACTTCTCATGGGATCTGCAACTAGCTTGACCTTTCTCTGTGACTATCTCTCATGGCCATTTACCACCCAGTCACTGTAGTAGGCTGATTCCAGAGACTGAAGTGAAGTTGTTCTGTGCCTTCTGATTTCCACAGTAGCTCAGTTTAAATAATAAACACCGTACCCAAACCATTTCTGATTATATTGAAGTGGAAAGAGCTGCCAAACATAACTTGGAGTGAATAATTACTGTAGCACATCTGTCCATGAAGTGTATGTCAGCTTAAAATAACAATATAGCAGAAATATGTTGTTTTTGTGCTTTGTGTGAGCTATCACAAAACCCCATCTGTGCCAACCTGTCCCTGTTTTAAAATTTCTGGGTGGGCCTTTCCCCTCAGATGGGGCAGCCTGTTCCTGGAGAGATAAGAGAACAGCCTTGAAATTGTTTATGTAAGCCCCTAACCCTGAAGCTATAGAAAGTGCCTTCTTGTTTTTCCACAGAGCTGTGTAACCGCTACTTGAACTTACTCTATAAACGGTATATAAAGGAGAAACTTTCTTAACTCGTGGTCTTTCTATAAGGACTTGTTTTCCTGAGACTGGCCATTGCCTGGCAATAAACTTCTTTCTTATTTCACCCAACTCTTCTGGTCTCTGAAAGATCAATTCGACTCCCGCATTGCCACAACATTTGGTGCATTGGCCGGAAATCGAGATCATCTTTTGGCCATTTGGCCAATGGCTCAAACCCTGCTGGAGTAAGTCTGGTCTTCCGACTCCTCTGAGGGGAAGGGCGCCCCTGGGAGAATTTTCTCAGTCCCCTCAAGGCCTCCTAACACCAGCCTCGTGGACAGCGGCTTGACCGGACCTGGAACAGGAGGCAGGAGACGCGGGACTGACTGACTTCGGACACAGTAGGCCGCCCTGCGAAAAGCCCGAGATTCAATTTGCTTATCCAGATGCAAGTCAGAAGAAGGGCCTGATCACCCCTTGTGTGGGAATATTGAATTCCCATCTGGTAGGGGCTTTTTGAAGTCCCGTTTGCTTTGTTTGGGGCTTTTTGGAGTCCTGTTTGTTTTGCTGTCCCTTTGTGAAGACTGAATTAGGGCCATCCCAGGTGGGCGGGAATGTTTAACCTCTGAATGACTGTGTGTGATTAAGAGACTGATTGTGAATGGACAACATAAGCTAATAGGCTGTTCTGTCTGTGTCCACAACTAAAGGGTGGCACCTCTGTGCTTAAATATCTCCTGAGGTTACGGACGTGATTGGGCCTAATCTGGGATTCTGTGGATGTGTCTAGCAAAGGCTAAGTGGGTGCTCTCGTGATGAGATAAATACACCCTTATGCCTGGACGGTCCTGAAAGTGCTGGTCACGCAGCCAGACAGGAGCTTGTGTGGATCATCTCTGACGGTCACCCTCCTTTTTTTGTCTTGTGTCTCCATACAAGGGCACCCATACACACACCAACACTCTGATCGGTCGATCATGGGGACAGGAACATCTCATCCTACTGTTTTGGAATGTATGCTTAAGAATTTTAAGAAAGGTTTTATTGGAGATTATGGCATTAAGATGAAACCCCAAAAGCTTAGGACCTTTTGTGAGTTAGAAAAGCTTAGGACCTTTTGTGAGTTAGATCACCTGAGGGATCCCTAGAAGGGGGTGGGGGTGTGTGGTCTCATCTGGTCTGTCTGGCAAAAGGTCACCACCCCTGGACAGGAACATCCAGATCAATTTCCCTATATTGATTCCTGGCTCAGATTATGCCACAGAATGCCTCCTTGGCTTCATATGTGCACCCTGGAAGCAAAAGGCACCATCTTGGTCCTCTGTCAGAAAGAGGATGATGCTGAAAAGAAACCAGTCTTTGCAGACCTGGACCGAGAGAGTTCAGACTTTCCTCCTCCATATTCAACTGCCCCGGCCTTTCCTTGGGCCCCTGCGGCAGCAGCACCAGCCCCAGTGGCTTCAGTGCCAATTTCTCCAGCATAGGCGCTGGACCCGACCTCACCTGATTTGACGTAGCTGCTCCAAGATCCTGCATCCACACCTGCTGCAGACACAGACCCCACCAGTCCAGTGGCTCACTGCCTCTGCTCCATGCATCTCCAGATGCCCCCTCAGAGAGTACCCCAATCCAGCGGGAGGCCCCTCCATCCTCATACATCTGCCTTTTAGCTCCACTGATTTGCTCAATTGGAAAAATCACACTCCTTCCTACTCAGAGAAGCCAGAGGTGATGACTAAACTCCTGGCTTCTATTTTTTGGACACACCGCCTGAATTGGGAAGACTGTCAGGAGCTGATGATGGCACTCCTCAAGACCAAAGAATGCAGATGAGTCATAGACAGGGCGAGACGATACCTCAAGACCCAGGTACCCCAAGATGAGGCAAATGAAGAACAATGGGTAAATGATCACCTACCTTGTGATAAACCTGACTGGGACCCCAACACGGCTGGGGGACAAGGGAAACTCAACAAGTACCATGAAGCCCTTATAAAGGGGATGGAAGTGGGAACTCAGAGGCCACACATAACGAAGATAGCTGAAACCATTCAGGAAAAAGATGAGAGCCCAGAAAAGTACTACGGACGACTGTGTGAGGCCTACAGGACATATCCACCCTTCGACCCACAGGCCCCTACAAGTCACCAAATGGCCAACACTGCTTTTGCAACCCAGGCTGTGGCAGACATTGAAAAGAAGATTCAAAAACAAGATGGCTGGGCAGGGATGAATATCACCCAGCTGATCCTCATTGCCCGAAAAATCTATGTGAACAGGGATCAAGAAGGAAAAAGGGAACAAAGAAAAGAAGCAGACTGCTGAACCAAACAGAAGGTCACTCTCCTGGCAGCAGTGCTGGGCCAGCCTACACCAAGAAATAAAAAGGAATATCTGCCTGAGAGCTCCCGCCGGAAGCCTACTGTGCAGAACAGCTCACTGAAAAGACGACCATACACTGATTTGGATCCAGACCAATGTGCCTACTGTAAAGAACATGGACATCATAAGAACAAATGCCCAAAGCTCCAGAAGAAGAGAAAGGAAAAAAGACAACAAGAAGAGGAGGATGTCTCCCCTTCCACTCTCCTCTCTTTGGCCAGAGAGGAGGATGAATAGGAGCAATGGGGCTCCTTGAATCTGGGTCCCCATGAGCCCCTAGTCAAAGCCAAAGTTGGGGACCACAATGTTGTCTTTATGGTGGACAATGGAACAGAACATTCTGTTGTGACTCAGTCGCCCCTCTGGGTACTCGATACACTCAAGTTACTGGGGCTACAGGAATTCCCATCAAAAAGACTTTTTCTCGCTAAGCTGGGAGCCACCATTACATTTGATAGGGACACTGGCAATACCTGCCTGGGCCTGAACACTACCCCTGACAGTCATGTCCTGCTGATCACAGTTCCCTGGGAGGAGGAATGGCAATTGTTTGAGGGAGATGATGCTGAAATCTGAGAGGCACAAAAGGATCGAGGAAAGCTTAAGACATTGTTCCCAAGAGTCTGGGCTGAAGACCATCTACCTGGCCTTGCTAGGAGACATGCCCTGATAATGGTGGGACTCAAGCCCAGAGCCCTTCCAGTGGCCCTTCGACAGTACCCAATGGCACAGGAGGCTCAGTGAGGAATCCACCCCACATAAATAGATTGAAAGAAAATGTGCTTCTTATAGAATGTCAATCCCATTGGAATACTCCTCTCCTCCCAGTAAAGAAGCCTAATGGGGACTACAGACCTGTACAAGACTTGAGAGCCATTAACCAGGCCACTGTTACCCTGCACCCAGCCATTCCTAACACTTATACCCTGCTCAGTCTGATTCCTGCAAAAGCAAAATGGTTCACCTGCCTAGATTTAAAAGATGCATTCTTTTGCCTTCAGATTGCCTCAGTGAGCCAGCCTCTTTTTGTCTTCAAATGGGGAAGATCCAGAAACAGGACAAAAAGGACAGCTGACCTGGACCCAACTGCCGCAGGGATTCAAAAATGCTCCCGCTTTGTTTGGTGAGGCATTAGCCTAGAACTTAAATTATTTCCCACATGCTCAATATAATTGCTGCCTGTTATAATATGTAGATGACCTCCTCCTTTGTAGTGAGTCAAAGACAGATTGTTGGGAAGGGACCAAGGCCCTCCTCGAGTTCCTGCAAGATGCTGGATGCAAAGTTTCATGGGAAAAAGCACAAATCTGTCAGACCAAAGTGTGATATTTGGGATTTGATTTAGAAAAAGGACAAAGGAGGCTAGGTCCAGAGAAAAGAAGTCATTTGTTCTCTACCAAGACCTACAACCAAGAAGAAGCTCTGAGACTTCCTTGGGATGGTGGGATTCTGCAGAATCTGGGTTCCAGGGTTCGCAGAAAAAGCAAAGCCACTATGTGAAATGCTGAAAGGCAAAGGAAAGAAACATTCCAACTTAGAATGGAACATTGAACAAGATTTGTCCTTCAGAAGATTAAAAAAGGCTTTAAGTAAAACGCCTGCCCTCGGCATCCCAGATGTTACCAGATCCTTCAACCTGTTTTTAGATGAGAAAAATCATGTTGCCTTAGGAGTCTTAACTCAGAGGTTGGGCCCTTGGGAGAGACCTGTTGCTTACCTCTCAAAAGCCTTAGACCTCATGGCAAGAGGATGGCCTCCCTGTTTACGAGCTGTGGCTGCTGCAGTCACATTAATAAAGGAAGCTGACAAGCTGACTTTAGGGGAAGAACTTACTGTGTATACTTCTCATTCAGCAATGGAATTATTAAATAGTAAAGGCCAGAATTGGCTCTCCAGTAGCTGCATCACTCAATACCAGGCACTGCTATGTGAAAATCCTCACCTGACCATCACGACCATAAAAACTCTGAATCCTGCAACTTACCTGCCCTCTGAAATGGGTCCACCTGACCACGACTGCCTGATGACTGTTGATGAAGCCTGTGCTAGCCGACCAGACCTTCAGATGACTCCTCTGACTGATGCTGAGTACACCCTTTTTATGGATAAAAGTAGCTCAGTTACAGGGGGAGTCCACCGCTCCAGATATGCAGTACTGACCACTGAAGAGGTGCTCCTAGCTGGACCTCTTCCAGCTGGATGGTCAGCACAAAGGGCCGAACTATGGGCATTGATTCAGGCACTCAGATGGTCAAAAGGGGAAAAAGTCAGTATACATACTGATTCCAGATATGCTTTTGCTACTATACATGCCCATGGCTTGCTGTACAAAGAGAGAGGATTGCTTACAGCAGAAGGAAAACAAGTTAAAAACAAAGAAACAATCCTGCAGCTCCTCGATGCAGTTTGAGAGCCTCTGAAGGTAGCTGTCATGCATTGCAGAGGCCATCAGTAAGTAAAAGATTCTGTTGCTCTTGGGAACTCAAAGGCAGATGAGGCAGCCAAAAGGGTGGCTGAGTCCAGTACAGAATTTATAGGGAACCTACAGAACACCCAAGAAGTATCCATCCATGAAGACTAACCTACACCACTCAGACAAGGAAGATGAATGGGCACAGAGTCAAAAAGCCCATCTAGGAAAATGTAACAACTGGTTGCTCCCTGGTGGATGGGTAGTCATTCCAGGGAGACTGCCATATGTGTGGGTCAAGAGACATGGTGATTTCACACATGCTGGAAAAACTGCTCTAGATGAACTGCTTCAGAAATACTACTACATTTCCCAACTCTCCACACTGTATGCCCTTGTCTGCCAAAGATGCAGGAAACTGTGCCAGAGTAGAGCCCAGTCAAAAGCCTCGGCCAGCACCCAGAGTCCAACACATTGGAAGTGCTCCTTTTAAAGACATACAAATAGACTTCAAAGAAGTGAAGCCATACAAAGGCTACTGATATCTATTAGTCTTAATCTGTACCTACTCAGGATGGGTTGAAGCCTTCCCCACTAAGACAGAAAAAGCCCAAGAAGTAGGCACGGTCCTTCTAAGAGAAATCATTCTGAGATATGGACTCCCTCTGACCATCGGCAGGGACAACAGTCCAGCGTTTATAGCAGAAATAGTCCAGAAATTGGCTAAGTTGCTAAAAATAAAATGGAACTTGCATGCCGCACACCATCCGCAAAGTTCAGGAGAAGTAGAAAGGATGAACCAGAACCATAAAGTTAGCTCTCACCAAGTATTGCTTAGAGACCCAGGCCCCTTGGGTAGATCTCTTACCCTTTGCCTTGATAAAAATTAGAAATATGCCTAGCAAAGGAAAACTCTCCCCATTTGAGATCCTGTTTGGAAGGGCACCACCATTGATTAAAAGCCTTAGGGGCAATACACAGGGAGTAGGAAGCCTAATGCTTAACCAACAGCTTGAGGCTCTAGGACAGGTTTTTCATCAGCTTCACAAATATTACAGGGAAAGGGATAACATTCCCATGGACACTCCTATTCATTTATTTGAGCCAGGGGACCAAATTTATATAAAAGATTGGAAAAAGGACTCCCTCACCCCAATATGGAAAGGGCCTTATGTTATTGTTATGGACTACTCCCACAGCAGTAAAATTTGCAGAACTCCAGCCTTGGATCCATCATTCAAGAATCAAGGAGTTTCATCCAGAAGACTCCTGGACATGGCAGCCGGATCCAGAAAACCCGCTAAAGGCAACCCTGTTGAGATGGCACTCTTAAAGCCCTGCTCCTGTCACTCCGGAAGCTGACAGGTCAACACATGGCTGAAGAAATTAAAGGAGACAATGCTCTCAAAAGCCCTACTGACAGGCTATGAACAATAGTACTGCCCTGTTGCCTGGGACTCTCCTACATACTGTTGTTATTGTGTATATAGTTCTAACTGGGTTCATCTTTGGTATTGGTCTAGGTGCCAGTGCCCCAAGAGACTGGAGCACTTGCCAAAAATGCTGGCTTGCCATCACATATTGGTGTATTATTTCACTTTTCTGGGGTCGTATATGCTTATGGTAAATGCAGGACATTGGGACTTTGAGCTAAGTATGTACAAGTCTAAAGATTCAAAGTTTGATGCCCAAACTACACTAATCAAGGTACTTAAATGGGAACCTGAGGGGTATCCCCTACCCATTACATTTGATGGATGCCCGTGCCAGCATTATGGCTGGCTGGGAGTAATAGATTGTGGAGGATATAATTGGGAACAACAATACAGTACAATGAGGTCAGAAGGGCAAACAAGAATGACTATCAAATTCCAGGGATAACAAAAGGCTCAAGTGGGAGAAGACACACAATCTCTGAATTGCCGTACTTGTAGAGAAGCAGAATGTAACACACTCAAAATAGTTATACCTGACCCATGGGATCCCAAATGGTTAAAAGGACAACCTGCGAGGATCCAACTTTATCATTTGGTGCCTGGCTCAAATGCTTGGATGAGTAGTGATAACCATGAAACTCATTGGAATATGCTAATCAAAAAGATGTGGACCACAATCCGACCAACAGTCAGGGAAAGCCCCATAATCAAAGAGATAAAAAAGATTAAGTCCAGACTGACCAATTACACAGGGATAGATATGGTACAAACTATAAACAACACTCACAGGTTGCTTCTGGCCACTTTCCCAGATCTGGCATCTGACCGCTGGATTTGTGCACCCCTCCGTCAGCTCCCCTATCGTGCATTGGGGCTGACCCTACAGGGGATCCTAATCCTAAACCATACCAATGAACCAGCAGTTTGCTTTTCAAATGAACCCACTGAAGTGATAGGAAATAGTTCATGTGTGTTTAATGTTTCTACCTTACCGAACACCCCCCAAAATTGTGTCAATATCCAAGGGGCTAATTCCAACCTCAGTGCTCCACCAGGAGCCTTCTTTATATGTAAGGATGGCTTATACTGAGTCTTTTCCCCCACAGTACAGAGTAATTGTGCTACAGGTATTCTTATTCCAGACCTGAATGTGTACTCCTCCGGTGCCATGAGACAGGTTCCTATTTGAATAGGATCATCCAAAGGGGAATTAAATAGAAGGAAAAGAGATCCCATTGTGCTCCCCATCTTAGCAGGACTGGCTATAGCAGGGAGCCTGACACTCAGCACCACAGCACTTGGGCTCGGACAACAACAATACCTTTCAGTTGGCCAAGACATTCAAAAAGGGTTAGATGAAGTGCGAGCCTCAATCCTCACTCTACAAGGACAGATTGACTAACTGGTAGACTTAGTGATACAAAATAGAAGAGTCCTCAATTCACTGACTGCTAAATATGGGGGAACTTGTCTTTACTTAGGGGAAGAATGTTGTTTTTATGCAAATCAGTCAGGAGTAGTCAAGGAATCCATGACCCGACTAAAAGAGAGAATAAGTTGGATGGAAACTAAATATGGTTCCCAGGATACTAACTCCTGGTGGAATTGGCAGTTCACTGGGTGGAAAGCATGGTTAGGGCCCTGATGGGGCCCATAATGATAATAATACTCCTGGTGACTGTTGGGCCATGTTTAATTAATTGGATTTCCAAATTTATAATGGAAAGAGTCCGTTCCATACAATCATATCAAATGGTACTGTGAGCAGAGGCCCGTTATGTTTGTCCTGTTCAAATCAATGAAGATTCTGTTTGATGCAACAACAGGGGTGAATGAAGTGGAAAGAGCTGCCAAACATAACTTGGAGTGAATAATTACTGTAGCATATCTGTCCATGAAGTGTATGTCAGTTTAAAATAACAATATAGCAGAAATATGTTGTTTTTGTGCTTTGTGTGAGCTATCACAAAACCCCGTCTGTCAACCTGTCCCTGTTTTAAAATTTCTGGGTGGGCCTTTCCCCTCAGATGGGGCAGCTTGTTCCTGGAGAGATAAGAGAACAGCCTTGAAATTGTTTATGTAAGCCCCTAACCTTGAAGCTATAGAAAGTGCCTTGCTGTTTTTCCACGGAGCTGTGTAACCGCTACTTGAACTTACTCTATAAACGGTATATAAAGGAGAAACTTTCTTAACTCGTGGTCAGTCTATAAGGACTTGTTTTCCTGAGACTGGCCATTGCCTGGCAATAAACTTCTGAAAGATCTTCTTTCTCTGAAAGATCATTTTGACTCCCGCTTTGCCACAACAATATCACTCCCAAGTATGTAGATGCTGCAGTGAATTTCTTCAGCTCTACCCTGACATGTGGAAGAAGTCACCTTCAGAGTAAAACCCTATGATATATTTGCAGTTCACCATAACCATGGGCTTTTCTCGAGGCTGGTGCTGCTTGTCTTTTGTTTTTCCCCAAAGGTGCAGACCCTCTCTGGGCTTACCTTGTATTTGAGGAGACATGACCTAGGAGCCAGGGTTAGTATTGAAGACTCTTTCATTCTTTTTTTCTGTATTGTTTTCAGTTTCTCTGTAGTTTCTAGTTTTCCCTGCTAGCTCTTTCTTGATTCCTGAGCTCCACTTCTTTTTTACTTGACTAAGTTGTTGTTTTCCAGGGGTCTCAAATCCCAGGTGTCTCAGAGAAGCAGTATTTTGCTGCTAGTTTTTACTCTGCCATTTAAAAATATTTCTCAGAAAATTAATTTTATTTTCATTCCAAGTACAAAAGAAAGTAATGGGTGAAGTCACATTAAATACCGACTCTAAATGAAGTTGATTGGAGTATAAAAGAGAAAGCATTGACATATATAAAGAATGTGGAAATGTGTCAGATGGTAGGGGACTGGTTGACTACTGAAAGACTAAAGGCAAAGAATCAGAAAAACAAATTTAGTATTTGTTAAAGCTTGTATCCAGATGTCCCTCCAAAGCCTTGTAAACTCATGGGTGGGACTTTGGGGACATGGCTGGATAATCAGCGCATCATGCTGGATTAGGGTGTGTGACTGTAGATTAAGAGTGTGTGGTAAGGAGATCAGCATGCTGATTGGTTTAGCATAGTTCTGGGTATAGATAATGGGAAGACCCAGTCTGGGAGTGGGTGGCACCAAACAAACCACTGAATGGAATAAAAGGAAAAGGGAGGCTGTTGCTTGCTGCTTTCTTCTTGCCCCCATGTGGACTGTTTCCCCTCTGCCATGCCACCCTGCCTTGGATCCAGCTGACTTTGGACTGAAAACTACAAACTGTGAGCTAAAATAAACCTTTCCTTTTTTAATTTGTGAGTGTCATGCATTTTGTCCACATGATGAGAAAAGTAATAAAGACAGTATTCATTCATGCACTGACCAATAAAAGGAAAATCATGGCCACTGGAGAGGTCTTGCTGAAAAGACAAATCCTATTGTGCAGATGGGTATTCTGAAAGCCTAGTAGCATTAAATGAGAGAGAGAGAGAGAGAGAGAGAGAGAGAGAGAGAGAGAGAATATAGCATGTTAGACATGAGAAAGATGATGTATTTAAAAAACTGAAAAAAATTTATATTAAATGAATGTTTCATATGCTACATTACTTAAATAATGGTTTGGGGGGGGGAGAATTTAGCCAGGAAGAGTCATGGTTAAGTAGATTAGTTGAATCAGAAGTTGAGAAGATGATCAAAGAATCAAGTCTCCCCAAAACAGAAGGCTTAAATGGTTTAATGGATAAACTCCATCAGATTTCAGGGAACAGATAAAAATCCTGTTTAGATATTTTGGAGCAAATATTTTAAAAAAACTCAATTCATTTTTTGAACTTAATTTTATTGGTACACTTTTGACATAAATAATGGTCACATTCATTACAGGGTATTTGTACCTGTGCGTACTATATCTTAATTATTTTTGCTTTTTTTTTCATCCTCCTACCTTCCCTTCTATTCTTCTTCCCCTCTCCCTTTTACAAAACTTTGCTTCTATTGTTTTCCTTCCATTCTTTTTTATCCCTATTCCTTTCCTTTCCATACCCTTTACCCCACACTTATTCCCTTTCCCATTTGAATATTTTCATCCTCCTTTCCAATATCTATCATATATCTTCATCCTTATTTACTCTTCTGGTTTCCCACATAAAAGAAATGTAAGACCGAGGGCCTTACCAAAAGCTCTGAGGAGCTAACTACAGCGACGATCACCCGAGAAGGAATACACCGGTCAAGTTGGAAAGTAAAACAGACCTTTATTAGTCTGGCCAGACGGCACTCCCAAAGCTAAGTAGCTGAGAGAGGCAGCTGGCTCAGAGTCCGAGGCTGTTTTTATAGGGGGTTGAAAGGGGTAGGTTACATGTAGGTTTACGGGAAAAAAGGAACAAGAGTTTGGCTCATCGTCACATGTTGATGGTCAGCATAACCGCAGTGAGGACACTATGACCATAATCAGCAGATTTAGTTACGGTCTGTTCTACTGATAGTAGTTCCAGGAATTTTCTGTTCTCCGGACAAACAAGGGGTAGAATGCTTTGCTTAGGAGGTTACAGATCTTATCTACTATTTCAAGACTAGCAAATACATTTTAGCCATTAGACATAACGAAGTCTGAGGGAATACATAAGTTTTGAATCATACAATCCCACAGAAACAACGCAAAATCTAAACATGTGTGTCCAACTTATTTCACTTATGTTCTCGAGGTGCATCCATTTACTTTAAAATGTCTCAAGTGTATCGTTCTTTATAAGTGTAGTACTCCATTGTATATAAAAACCATATTTTCTTCATTCATCTGTTGATGGGCAACTGGGCTGTTTCCAAGATTTCACCATTAATGGGGAGATACCTAGAAAGGGAACAGCAGGGTCAAATGGAATCTCTAGTTTTGGTTTTCTTAAAGAATTTCCAAAAAAAAATAAAACAATTTCCACAGTGGTTGCACCAGTCCACACTTCCACCAAGATTGGAAAAGGATTCCTTTTTCCCCACAGCCCTGCCAGCATTTCTTTCTTTCTTTTTTTTTTTTTCTTAAAAGCAAGTTTTATTTATTTATTTATTTTTGTATTAAATTCTTTTATTGGTA
>NW_004624757.1:27160392-27170612 GCF_000247695.1 Heterocephalus glaber
TTAAATTTGGGAGGTCTGATCTTTTTAAGTTCTTTATAGATTCGAGATAGTAGACCTTTGTCTGAGGAAGAGCAGGTGAAGATTTTTTCCCACTTTGTGCGTTGTCTCTTCACACTGCTCCCGCCAGCATTTCTTATTGGTTGACTGTTTGCTTGATAATAGCTGTTCTTTCTGGAGTGAGACAGAATCTCCCTGTTCTTTTAATTTGCATTTCTTGAATACCAGTGATATTGAAGATGTTTCATGTATTTACTTGTTGTTTGTACTTCTTCATCTGAGAAGTGTCTATTCATTTCAGATGGCTATTTTTAGATTAGTCTTTAAATTTGGGGATCTGATTTTTTTTTTTTGAGTTCTTTATATATTTAAGATATTCATCCTTTCTCTAAGGAATAGCTGGTAAAATTCCATTCTTTGGGTTGGCTCTTCACTCTGTTGGTGGCTTCCTTTGCTATGCAAAAGGGCTTTTTTTTGGGGGGGGGTGAGGGTGTTCCAGGGATTGAACTCCAGACCTTGTGCTTACAAGGCAAGCAGTGGCACCACTGAGCTAAATCCCCAGCTGGCAAAAGCTTTTTAACTTGATGTGATCTCAGTTGATGCTTCTTTGTAATATTTGCCATGTGACCAGGTTTTGTTCATAAAATCTTTGCCTACACCTGTTTTCTAGAGTTTCACTGTTCTATTTTCCCAAAGATTTAGTGTTTCTGTTCCTATATTTAGATCTCTTACCCATTTTGATTTTAGTTTACTGCATGGTAAGACCTATGGGTCTAGGTTCAATTTTTAGCATGTGGAAAGCCAATTTTCCAAGCATCATATATTAAAGAGGCTTTCTTCCAGTCCAGCTGCTTGGGCCCTTTGTCAAAGATAAGCTAGCTGAGTGTGTTTGGAGTTGTTTCTGCACTTCTAATCTGTTCCATTCATCCTCAGGTCTATTTCTTTGCCAATACTATGTTTATACTAGTATATATACATAGTTCTAGTTTTCATGGTAGCTTTGTAGCATAACTTCCAATCAGAGATTGTGATGGCCCTTGCCTTGCCCTTGTTGCCCAGAATTACTTTTGGAATTCTAAGTTGCTTCTGGTTTCCATATGAACTTTAGGATTGTTTTCTCTAGTTTTCTGAGGTATACTATTGATATTTTTGCTGGGATTGCATTAGATATGTATAGCAGCTTTGGAGTATGGCCGTTTTCACTACATTGATTCTTCCTACCCAAGAACAGGGGATATCTTTCCATTTTCTGATATCCTCTTTGATCTCCTTTTGCAGGGTACTGTAGTTTTCTTTGTAGCAGTCTTTTCACTTCCTTTGTTAGATTGATTCCTAAGTATTTCATTTTTCTTCATGCTATTATGAAAGGTGTGATTGCTGTAATTTCTCTCAGTGAGTTTCTGATTCATGTACAGAAATGCTATTGATTTTTGAGTGTTGGCCTTGTATCCCACTACACTACTGAATTTATTACATCTAGGAGATTTTTGATGGAGTTTTTGGGGTCTTCTATATAGCGAATCATGTCATCAGCAAATAATGATAATTTCACTTCTTCCTTTCCTATCCTTATGCCTTTTTATTTCTCTTGTCTAATGGCTCTGGCTAATGTTTTCAGAACTATATTGCACAATAGTAGCGATAGTGGGCATCCTTGTCTTGTTCCCATTTTAGATTGAAGGCTTTCAGTTTTTTAACATTTAGTATGATATTTGCTGTTGGTTCATCACAGATGGCTTTTATTAGATTGATAAAAGCTGACCTTCAATCCCAATTTTCTATTGGGGTTTTACCACGAATGGGTTTTGGATTTTGTCAAATGCTTTCTCTGCATCGCATCAGATGATCATGTGTTCTTTGTCCTTGGTTCTGTTAATTTGGTGCATCACATTTATTGATTTGCATATGTTGAACCATCCCTGCATATGTGGGATGAATCCTCCTTGTTCATGGTATATAATCTTCTTGAAGATTTGCTGCATTCTGTTTGCCAGTATCTCATTGAGAATTTTCACATATATGTTAAAGGAGATTGGCCTGTACTTCTCTTTTTTGGTTGGAACTTTCTCTGGCTTTTGTATCAGGGTAATGCTTCTTTCCAGCAATGAGCTTGGAATTATCGCTTCCTTTCAATTCTGTTAAAGAGTTTGAGGAGAATTGGTGTTAGATCTTTCTAAAGAAATTGGTGTTAGATATTTTCTGGGTTTTTCTTGGTTGGTAGATTTTTAATTACTTCTTGAATTTCATTGACTGATATTGGGTTATTTAGAATTTGTATATCTTCTTGATTCAGTTTTGGCAATTCCTATGTATCTAGCAATCTGTCCATTTCTTCTGAATTTTCTTTCTCAACCGAGTTCAAGTTCTCAAAGTAGGTATTGATGATCTTGTGAATTTCTACAGGATCCATTGTGATTTCCTCCCTTTTCATTCCTGGTTGCAAGAATTTGAGTCTTTTCTTTCCTGTTTTTGATAAAGTTGACTAAGGTTTTGTCTATCTTATTTATTCTTTCAAAGAACTAACTCTTTGATTTATTAATTCTATGTGTTGTTTTCTCGGTCTCATTTGCATTAATTTCTATTCTGATCTTTATACTTTCCTCCCTTGTATATACCTTGGGTTTGACTTGCTCTTCATTTTCTAGAAGCTTCAGGTTCAAGATTAGGGTATTTATTTGAGCTTGCTTTGTCTTTCTAATGTGGCAATTCACTGCTATAAATTTCTTTCATAGGGCTGTTTTCATTGCCTCCCATGAGTTCCAGCATATCATATTGGCCTTATCATTTAACTGTAGAAACACTCTAATTTCTTCTTTAATTTCATCTGTGACCCAATGGTTGATTAGGAGGATTTTGTTTAATTTCTATGTGTTTATGCAGTTTCTGTGGTTTCTTTTGCCATTGATTTCCTATTTCATTCCACTGTGATCTCATAATATGTGTGGGATAATTCAGTTCCTTTGGTTTTACTTAAGCATGTTCTATGACCTAGTATGTAGTCTATTTTGAAGAAAGTCCCATATGCAGCTGAGAAGAATGAGTATTCTGTTGTCATTAGGTAAACACTCTGTAGATATCTACTAAGTCCATTAGTTCAAAGGTTTGGTTTGGCTCTAATATTCCTTTGTTGATTTTTTTTGTCTAGTTGATTGGTCTATTTCTGACAGTGGGCTACTGAGGTCCTCAATTACAATTGTATAATGCTTATCTGATTTTTCATATCCATTAGTGTTTTACTTATTTATTTATTTTTTAGGTTTCAAACATTTATTGTTGACTCAGTGTGATCACAGAACAAGATTCCTGATTAAGCACATTCAACTGTCCAGCCAATCGTATTTAAGCTTGATATGGTAATGTAATCTCGACCATGATAAAGAATGTATCATTTTGTGACTCTGGGGAGAGAAACATGCTGCATCTCATGTTCAATTCTTTACAGTCCCAGCTTGGTCCTCATCCAGTGTCTCCTCTTGGAGTTGTACCTGATCTTATTACCAGTCTTCATCCGAATCCATTGAGGCATGGGACAATTCTGCTTTTGCTTCTTGGCCAGAAATCACTTGATTCTGAAAGTCTTGTGAGAAGACATGGTTAGGCTCGGAGGCAAGCACATGCACACAATGGTGGACAGAAGCAGAAGAGTAGTGTTTGTCTTATATACTTGGCTCTGCTGGTATTTGGTGCATACATATTTATAATTATTACCTCTTCCTCTCTTTGTCTCTTTTCATCAGTCTTGGCTTGAAATCCACTTTGTCTGCAAATAGAATAGCTACTCCTGCTACCCCTGCACAAGGGGTATTGTTTTCCAGCCTTTGACTTTCAGTCTATGAATTTCTTTTTTAGTAACGTGTGTTTCTTGTATGTAGCATTATCGTTGGATCTTGTTTCCTGATCCTGCCAATCTGTTTCTTTTCTTTTTTGGTACCAGGGATTGAACTCGGGACCTTGCACTTGCGAGGCCGGCAGTGAAACCACTGAGCTAAATCCCCAGCCTGTTTCTTTTAATTGGTGAATTGAGACCATTTACATTGATGGTTATAACTGATATGTGTTGACTTATCCTTGTTATATTACTTTCTTGTTGTTGGTTCCCTTCCTTTCCCCTCTGTTTAATCACTTGCCTTGCCTGGTGGATTCATTCTATTGTGATTCATGGAATTGTTGTCTTCATTGTCTTTTTCTGGAATATCCTTCAGAAATTTTTGGAGTGCTAGTTTGGTGGTCATGAATTTCTTCAGGTGTTCTTTATCAGGGAAGTATCTTATTTCTCTAACAATTTTGAAAGAAAATTTTGTGGGGTACATCAATCTGGTTTAGAGGTTTTATTCTTTTAGGTCTTGAAATACTTTACTCCAAGCTTTCCTTGCCTTAAGGGTTTATGTTGAGAAGTCTGCTGTGATTCTGATGTGCAGTTTTCCTTTATAGGCGATTTGTTTCTTTCCTCTAACAGTTTTTAATATTCTGTTCTTGTGTTGAATTTCTGGAATCTTGACTATTATACGTATTATATCACTTGGTGTAGTTTTTTTTCTGATCATGGCTAATTGGAATTCTATTTGTGTTGCTTATCTTTATGTCAAATTCTTTTTCCTGGCTTGGAATATTTTCTACTATTCTTTTTTTTTTTTTGAGATAGTGTCTCACTATATAGTCTTGGCTGGCCTTGAACTCTCTGTGATCCTCCTATATCAGCCTCCCTAGTGTGGGGATAACAGAGTACACCACCATGCCCAGCTTCTGCCATTATTTCTGTGAACAGGTTTTTTTAAAATATCCTTTGTGCCATCTTTTGATTTTTCATTTATTCTGAGTAATCTTTGGGTATTCTTATTTACCTTATCTCTCAGGTGTTGGCTATTTGTGGTCCCCGGCTATTTGTAAAAGTCTTTCATTTGATGATTGCTAACCCCAAACCTGTCTTCTAGTTCTGATATCCTATCTTCACTTTGGATGCTTCTGCTGTGTTTATTTTCAATATAATTTTTAATCTCCTGCTTATCTATTTGAATCTATTTTTATGTAATCCATTTCTTTCCTATGTTGGGCATTTTTAGTTTCCATCACTTTCAAATGCTTCTCTGTTTTTTTTAACCTTTATTTACTCTAGATTCATTAACTGTCCTTCCTTATGGTCATCATCTCTTTAGTTATCTTTGTAAATTTTCTGATTTTTTTTCTAGGGACTCATCTGCTTTTTTACTTCTACTGCTACCATTTCAGAAAGTTCATGTCAGAGGCTTTTGGTTTCTTCCACCTCAGTGCTCCATGAATTTCCCTTGAGCAAGATAAAGGCTATGAGATGCATCTTGATTCCTCATTTTCTTATTTTGTATTTAATTTGCTTTCTGGATTTATGTTTGTAAATTGCTTATTGTATGTAACTTTATTACTAATATCAAGACCTCTTTAGGAAATGATGACTTTTAAAGAATGTCTTCTTTACATAGCTGTTTTCTACCTTTTGAGTCTGTCTGAAGATCCTGGCTCTTCAATTTATTAGGGATGAGTGGTTGCTGCCTATGTGGCCTAGCACCCAGTTTTTTTATATTAGACTATGGAATTCTCTATGATCTTCAGACAATCTCAGTGTTAGCATTACAAGGAAAAACAACTGATCACAACAACTATATCACCTTGGCTAAAGTAGTACAATCAGTAATAACAATAGCATAAAGCACAGTCTGAGAAATGACACACTGTGATTACCATTAATTGTCCATCATTAAATATAGGTTTGAGATTTAGAGTCATATAATGAAATCTAAAACAAATCGGAAAATTATGTACAGTAAATATCCCTGGAATAGACTGATTTTCACTCTCAGTGAAAAAAATTTAAAAGGGATAAGGGGAAAAATAGAGAAATAAAAGAAGAGAAAGAAGTTAGAATCAAGGCTGATGGAGAAAGGATGAGTACCCAGGCTCCAGGAAACTGATGAAGAATACAGAAGGTAAAGAAAAAAGAAGAAGAAAAAGAAATAAACAACAACAACAACAACAAAGAACCCTAAAAACAATGTTCACACAAAAAAAATAAAAACAAACAGGAAAAAAGAAAGATTTCTCTGTGGCTTCAAACCTGTATTTATCTTCTAGGACCCACAGTTTTGTGTTACTGTTCAATTCAGAACATGTCTCTGTTGTTAGTCATAGACAAAGAAGACAGACAGAGCCTAGATCCATGCTGGATGATCCCAGCAAGCCTGCAGTAGGATTAGGGCATATCACTGGATAATCTTAGAAAGCCTGCAGTAGGATTAGGCCAGGGTTCTGGAATATCCTAGCAAGCCAGTAGTAGGAATAAGTGGGGTGCTGATTCTAGTGCATTCAACTCCACAGAAGTTCAGGGTGATCCTGACCTCTGGTTGTGGAGTTGGAGCCTGAGTTGTTCAACTTACAACAGTCTGGGTGTCTCTTGCCAGCCTGATCTTGGCTCCTTGACTCTGGATGTCTCCCATGATTGTCCCTCACTCAGTCACTGTGGGATTTCAATACTGGGAGCCCTGAGACCAAAGCAACCCATGGCTGCTCTGAGTCCCAGTTCAGTTGGCCCTTCTCTAAAATGACATCTGCCCAAGCACTCTGTACAGGAAACATGGCAGTCACTTGGACTGGAGTCACTCACAAGCTGTTGTAGTGCACAGTATCCACTGTTCCATTCCACTGGTGCATTTTTCCCTGGAGGCCTCTAGAGTCAGTCACCCTTATGTGTCACTGTAGATTTGATTCTACCCTCTCATGCTGTGAGCTGGGAGCTAGGGAGAAAATGCAGTTTGCCCCCTCATTTTTCTGCATTGTGGTCTGTCTCTTCTCTTTATCTTTAGGCTCAAATTTTCCCTTTGTATTCTTCCTAGGTCCTGGGGATCCCACCTCCCTCCTTTTCTTCCTTACATTGTTATTTTCCAATGTCTAGATTCTGAATCTTGGAGAGGTTGATTTGTTGCTGTTTTACCCTCTGCTATTTTCCTGATGCTCACATCATTTATTTATTTTAAGAGAATATTATAAATCTGACAACAAAGTCAGATCAAGAATAAATATTAAAAATAAATCTAAGAGGGCTGGGGATTTAGCTCAGTGGTTCCGGTGCCTGCCTCGCAAGCACAAGGTCCTGAGCTCGATCCCTGGTACCAAAAAACAAAACAAAACAAAAAATAAATCTAAGAAAGCAATCATTTAAAAATACAGGGAAAATAATTCTGAATAAAACAATAGAAAAGTTTACCAATTATGCCTAAAAGTGGAGTATGGCAAACTAAGATTTATTTCAACAATGCAAAATAACATGTTCATTGAAAGCCAATCATGTATGTATATTCATAGAAAATTGATTACATTAATAGCTGAAGGAAATTAATTAAAAAACTCATCTAGATAAATACTGAAAATATATTTAATATAAATTTGGTATCCACCTCAGTTTAAAATTAAAATTGTAGCATCTTCACTTATCATGATAACTGCCTGAAATCAATAGCCAATGTTATTTTTAACAATAAAATGCTACATCTGAAGCCAGTTCTTGATATTTTCATTCTTTTTAAGTTCTTTACCAAAATAATAATTGCTATGACTTATAATGTGGTTTAACTTAAGTAATGTTTCTGAACATGACCCAGAAACTACTTACAGGGCAATAAAGGTCACAAAACTGGGTGAAGTAGCCAGAATATAATAAAATATTATTTGCCATTGTTATGATTTGAATATGTCCTTTCCAGACTCATGTTGATATTTAATTCCCAATGCAATGGTATGAAGATGTGAGACCTTTGGAAAATGATTAAATCATGAGAGTTGTATCCTTGTGAATATATTAATTCCTTATAAAAGGGCTGCAGGGAACTATCTTGGGCCCTTTTGTCTTTCCATCCTTTTTGCCATATGACATAACATTCAAGATGCCATATTGGAAGTAGAGATGAGGGCCTTCACCAGACTCACTCAGCCTGCCCATGCCTTGATCTTGAATGTACAGCCTCCAAAAACAAATTTCTATCATTTATAAATTAGCCAGTCTATAAATAAATAAATAAATAAATAAATAAATAAATAAGCAAGCCACTCTCAGGTATTTGTTAAAGTAACACTAATGGACTAAGCCATACACAAGTACACACATGGGTGCATGCACACACACAGACCCACAAACACAAAAGCCATCTTTTTTTCTAGAAACATATAACATATAGGTCAAAGAAAGATTTCATTTTCCTCTGACCTTACTATAAGAAACACAGCAACACAAGTACAAGGATAAGTGGCACATGAGAACAGCATTCATGTGGGAAGCTCTGCGGTATGGTTGTGATGTATTCATGCTGCAGAACAAGCACCTGCATATATACACAAGACAATAAAGCAGAGGAGCACAATGGCAGTAAGACTTTATGAGTCTGGACGATAAACTATGTATCAGTGTGGGCAGAATCAATGGGCCCAGGGGATATGATATGGGTCAGCATGTCTGTTTGCAATGTCCATGTATGAAATGAAAGATGCCATTCCATAAGAAAAAAACCACAAAAGACTGAGCTAAAATTTTTAAGACCATGTTTATATAGTACCCATAACTGTGATGTGTTGATTGCTAATATTTCTTTTATGTTTTCTTTCGGTCTTTTGTAATTTGGGAATATCTTCCCCTACTTGCCTTGCCTAACAGCACTATCTCCTGCCACAAGGATTTTCTCCAAATCTCAGGATTCTGTTACTGCAAATTCACATCTGGTATCTTTTTCTCTTCTGCTATTTTCTATCCTGAAAGCTTTTAAAAAATATATTAATTGGTACATTTTAGGTATACAATACATTTACATTTATCACTAGGTGATTGTACCTGAACATGATGTATCTTAGTTCTTATTTTATCCCCCATTACCTATGCGCCCTTCACCCCCACCACCCTTCCCTATTTACATAGACTTTTTCATGTTTTTTCTTATAATTTTTCCGTTCCTTTCTTCCCTTTCCCCTTCCCCTCCTGCCACCCCTACTCCTTTGGACCTTTTCCTAGTTCAAATTATCAATTATTCATTTTAATCATTTTCATCCTAATTTACACTTTCAATTTCTCACACTAGAGATGCTATTCAGAATTTACACATGTATGTCATATTTATTTCACTTAAAAGTATGGCCTCAATATGCATCCATTTAGCTATAAATGACTCTAGTTTCTCATTCTTTATGGCTGAGTAGTACTCCATTTTATTTTTAAAAACCCACATCTTCTTTATCCAGTTTCCAGTTGATGGGCACTTGAGCTCTTTCCAAACCTTAGTTTTACAAACTGTGCCACTATAAACATAGGTGCACATTTATCACTGTGGTATGATTCTTTTAATTCTTTGGGGGAGAACCAGTAGGGGAATAGCTGGGTCAAATGGGACCTCTAGCCCTAGTTCTTTGAGGTATCTCCATACAGATTTCCACAGTGGTTACACCAGTCTACACTCCCACCAATGATGGAGAAGGATTCCTATCTCTCCACACCCCCGCCAGCATTTGTTATTGGTTGATTTCTTGATAGCAGCCATTCTTTGTGGGGTGAGGTGAAATCTCAGTGTTGTTTTCATCTGCATCTCTTGAATGACCCGTGATGTTGAACATTTTTTCATATATTTATTTGCTATTTTTACTTCTTTGAGAAATGTCTGTTCATTTTGGATACCCATTTTTGAATTGGGTCTTTGAATTTGGGGGGATCTGATTTTTTTGAATTCTTTATATATTCTAGAGAGTAAACCATTGTCTGAGGTACAGCTGCTAAAAATTTCTTCCCATATTGTAGGTCCTCTCTTAGCTCTGTTGGTGGTTTCCCTTGCAGTGCAGAAGCTTTTTAATAAGATGAGATCCCAGGTGTTAATTCTTTGTGTTAGCTCCCGTGCTGCTGAAGTTTTGTTCATAAAGTCTTTTCCTACACCAATGTCATTGAGAGTTCTACCTAATTTATCTTCCAGCAAGTTTACTGTTTCTGTCTTCATATTTATATCTTTAATCCACCTCAATCTTAGTTTAGTGCACGGTGATAGGTATGGGTCTAGTTTTAATCTTTGGCAGGTTGAAATCCAGTTTTTCCAACACCATTTATTGAACAGGCTATCTTTCCTCCAATGATGGTGGTTGGCTCCTTTGTCAAAGATGAGGTGGCTCAGTATGTCTGGAGTTGTTTCTCCATCTTCTAATCTATTCCACTGATCCTCAGGTCTGTTTCT
>NW_004624757.1:27197345-27211912 GCF_000247695.1 Heterocephalus glaber
ATTTTTTCTTACTAATTTTTAAAATTTGAGTGTAAGCCCTATTTGTTCCTCTCTGAGTCTGACCACAGCACGGTGCTCTGAAGCCAAGCAGTTTTCATGCTTTTGTCCCCACCTCCTCCAAACCTGTGAATTTAGCAACTCAAAAAGAGGAGGAAAGTCTAAATTTTCTCAGTCTGGATCTGAAAAAACCAGTTACTTTTCAGCATCGTTCCCTTTCTGACAGAGCACCAGGATGTTGCTTTTCACTTCCGGGGTGCACATATGAAGCCAAGGAGGCATTCTGTGGCACAATTTTGAGCCATAAATCAATATAGGGAAATTGACCTGGATATTCCCATCCAGGGGTAGTGATTGTTAACCAGACAGACCAGACGAGACCCTCACCTAGGGATCTCTCAGTTGGCCAAGCTAGGCAAAGCTTGGGCCATTCTAACTCACAAAAGGCTCTAAGTTTTGGGGTTTCATCTTAATACCATAATTTCCAGCAAAACCTTTCTTAAAATTCTTAAGCATGCATTCCAAAACAGTAGGATGAGATGTTTCTGTCCCTACGATTCGCCGATCAGAGAGTTGGTGTGTATATGGGTACCCTTGTACAGAGACGCAAGACAAAGGTGGAGGATTACTTGCTCGCCTGCCTGGCTGCAGGCCTCTCGGCCATTGTAAGGTCCATTCAGGCTAAGGTGGGCTGTTGCCTAAGCTCACCATTGTGCCTTTGTCAAACACGACCACACACAAATTCTACGACTCAGGGAGGACTCTTTAAGCACAAGCGCTTCCTCCCTCTGTCTTGTTCCACAGCTTGTTTCATACACTTTGCTATCCAGAACTCTTTCACTCACACATTTATTCAGAAGTTATCACATTCCCTCCCGGTGACCCCCTAGCCATAACCAAAACAAATGAAAGAAGCTACCTCCCCAAATGGCAAAGCACAAGGGGTGATCAGACCCCTGCACTATGTTTGCCCAAAGTTCACAAAGTGAACCAAGACAAATGGGAGGAGCTACCTCCCCAAACGGCAAAGTACAAGGGGTGATCATACCCCTGTGCTGTAGTTGCCCAAAGTTACAGAGTCCAAATTCACAAGGCGAAACCGAAAGTTAACGACTAGGGGGTTTCCTGGAGCTTCTCACCCAGCAAAGGAAAGAGACAGATGAGACACCAAGAGCAGCAGTCCTCCTTCTGTAGTCTCCTTCTCGGGCTCCAACAGTGAGCGGATCTCTGCATCCTGTTGGGGAGCCTAGAAAATTAGTCCCAGGGGTGCATCTTTCCTCTCAAGGAGACAGAGAGCCACTCCCTCCAGTGGGGTTTGGGCCGATGCCCAAATGGTCTATTTCATTCCCGATTCCTGGCCAACGCACCAAATGTTACAGAAATCTCGGAAGGAAATACACAGAGACACAGAATTCAGATAAAATAATAAAATTTCTTCTCACAGGCAGACGGGAATGCCAGAAACCAGTCTGGCTAATATCCACCCCCTTTGTTCAGCATTTCCCTTTTTATATCCTTTTTAGCCATTATCTTATCCCTAGTGGTCTTTGATAATGTAAGTACAATTCCAGTTCCTATTTACAAGTCACAGACACAAGATAGGCCATATACATTGTAAATTCACCCTGGCCTGGTAACTTTGTTAGCTTAATGAAGTTACTGGTTAGAGTCAGATAATCTTCACCTTAAACAAGGAGTTACAGGAAAAGCAAATCTTAAAAGAACACATTACTTATTTTGCTTCTACAACTACCTTAATATTCAATCTATTAAGTTATCTAAAACTTTTCCATATCAATGTTCCTGGGTGATCAAGTATTCATCTTTTATAGCTTGTTGGCCTGTAGAGTATTTGGTGCATTACTTTCATGGTTCAAAAATGTGCAATGAGGCTTCATTGTTGATGAATATGTCAAATATTCCACTATTTATGAATATTCATTTGATTCTAATTATTCAAAATTTCTCTTTCTTTTAAATTTACAGAAAGCACTTGAGACAGAAAACTGAAATTGTGCTTATTTTATACCACATTTTCATATACACTTGTTTCAAGAAAATAATTTTTAGTTCAATTTGCCTATGCAATCAGTCTTAGAACAGTTTTGTAATATTCTGTGACACGGATAAGCAGAAACTCAGTCGAGCCACTCTTCAGTATCTTTTGCTAACCTCATAGGGTTAGAAGACAATGAATGCTACTTGCCATTTTCATTTGTTAGGTGGTTATTGAGGGAAAACAGATGTCAGATGTGGAACATATGTTTCTGATTAGGCTTTGTTGTGTTTGGTTGAGATTTGTCTAAGGCATTGTATTTTAGATGATAGCATTTTAGTAACACAAATTTGACTCCATTGGTTTTGAGGCTGAATTATAGAATGGAACATGTATTTTCTATGAAAAGTAGAGAAGATTGTCCCAGTTGTTAGGCTTGAGTCCTGAAGTCTTTTTCAGACATTATTATTTAGAATGTATGATGAAAAATTCCCCATCTTTACAACTGAACTGAAATCTGCAACTTGTAATGAATTAAAAAGCAACAGAAAATTTTTTACAAATAATATGGGCTGTATGCTACAAATAGTATAACATACAAATGAAAGAAATAAACATAAATAAATAGCTTCCCTTTCATATTAAGAAAGCAGAAATTAATTAAAGGATAGTAGAAAATATAAATGAGTATAAAGAAAAAAATTGTTGTTGTCTCACCAAAGATATGTATTATGCATACTTGGGCATGTTTCTCTACACTTTTCATAATGCTTCTATTTTGGGTGGTTTTGTTTTCTTAAAAATTTTTAATTCTTGTCTTTTCAGTTAACAGTAAATAAGAGCATATGTGATGCAAAATTGTAAAAAGATGGCACAACCTTTTTTTTTTTTTTGGTACCAGGGATTGAACTTGGGACCTTGTGCTTGTGAGGCAGGCACTGGAACCACTGAGCTAAATCCCCAGCCCAAAATGACACAACTTTTTATTCAATGGAGGCTCATAATTCATTTATCTTATCTCAGATAATTAATTAGACATTTAGGTTGATCTAAGTTTTCACCCATCATAAATAATGCTACTGTAACTTTTATGCATGGGAAATATTCTCAATTTTGAAGTTTAGATTATTTATTTAGGCTTTTTTCTCAAGAGAGAAATCTGATTTAAAGAGCTTAAAAACAGCACTGTCACAGATGGGGTGTGTAGCTCAGTGGTACAGCACTTGCCTAGCATGCACAACATTTGTCATATATCTGTTGGCCATTTATCTTCTTTGGAGAAATGTCTATCAAGTCCTTTATCCATTTTTTCTTTCTTTTTTCTTTTTTTTTTTTTTTTGCTATTGACTTGAGACCCTTAATATATTTTGGTTATCAATCCCTTATTAGATAGATAGCATGCAATTTTTTTTTTGGTACTGGGGATTGAACTCAGGACCTTGTGCTTGTGAGGGAGGCAGTGCTTGCAAATATTTTTACCTAGTATGTAGGCTGTGGCTTTGTTTTGTTAACTGTTTCCTTTATTGTGGAAAAGGTTTCTAGATTGACATAATTTCATTGGTCTATTTTTGCTTTTGTTGCCCAGTCCAGTATACTGTAATTTCTCTATGTTTTCACCTGGTAGTTTTAGTTTCTGCTCTAATTTACATCTTTAATTCATTTGGAGTTGATTTTTGTATATGGTGTGAGATGAGTTCAATTTTACTCTTCTATGTAGATAACCAGTTTTCCCAACTCCATTTATTAAAGAGACTACCATTTTTCCATTGTATATTTTTGGCAACTTTGTCACAAATCAATGGACCATGCAACTGTGTATGTTTTTTGGTAGTATTGTGCTGCTTTTATTATCACAACTTTGTAGTACATTTGAAAATCAGGTATTGTGATGCATCCAGCTTTAGTCTTTTTATTGCCTTGGCTATTCATGGTTCTCTGTGTGTGTGTGTGTGTGTGTGTGTGTGTGTGTGTGTGTGTGTGTGTTTCCATATAAATTTTAGGATTTTTTTTCCCATTTATAGAAAAAGTAACACTAGAATTTTGATAGAGATTGCATTGAAACTGTAGATCACTTTAGATAGTGTGGACATTTTAACAATATTTATTATTATAATCCATAAATCCAAGATAGCTTTCCATTTATTTGTGTTTTCTTCATTCACCAGTATTTTAGAGTTTTCAGTGTACAGGTCTTTCATCTCCTTGGTTAATTTTATTACTAAGTGTCTATTTTATTTTTGTACCTAATAGAAATGGAATTGTTCTCTTGATTTCTTTCTTAGTTTAGTTTATGGAATTTATTTTTTAAATATGTAAATGAGGTATATTGACTAACAAATTTTAGACTTTCACAAGAAGCATCAATCCTCAGAGTTCTTAAACCCTAGCCTGGATCCAGAGGCCAGGATCAGCCTAGATGTCTTTGAATTTGAAAGTACCAGAACTAGTAACTGCAGGCTTACAGGGATTATCTGGCACAGATCTAGCCTCTAACTGTCTGCCAAGAAAAGCTGAGTCATGCCCTGAATTAGTATCACAAAAGACTCCAGAAACCACAGAGAAATTGTAATTTTTTTGGTTCAGGTTTTTAATTTTTTTTTTTGCCAGAGACTCCTGCAGTAAGTTTCTAGTACCCATCTGCCCAGTATACACCACAGACCTGAGAAAAAAACACACTAAGAGTCAGAACTAGGAGAGAAAGTGGGGTTCCAGGATGACCAATGCTGGTGCAACCAATGAAGGTGCTAGAGAGTCCCAGGCACTGACTTTTTTTTTAATCTCTCTTTTTTTCTTTTTTTTTTGGTACCAGGGATCAAACTCAGGACCTTGCACTTTCGAGGCAGGCAACAGAACTACTGAGCTAAATCCCTGGCCCCTCCATGCACTGACTTTTATTGGCAATCAATTGGGGTAAAGGCAACGTGTAGTTTCTAAGGAAATTAATGTAAACAAGGCTCATAAAGGTTAAGACAAAGTATTCTCAAATTAGGAATAGAATAGATTGTCAGGTAAAAGAGTCAAAGACCAAGACCAGACCAGGCCACAACAAGCCTTTATTAGGGGAATAGATCTGCCAGGCTGTCTCTGAACAAAGAAGAGACAAAAGCAGCATGGCTGGGGCAGGGAGAGTCTTTTATAGAGACTGGGGTGGGGCTTGTAGGGGCTGAGGTGGGGTTGAGTGAGGTAGTGACTAGGGAATGGAGGAGCCAATGATGTCACTAGGTGGTAGGAGGTGAGCGAGTATTAGGTTACTTTCTAGGTGGGAACGGGCATGCTGGGAAGAAGGGTTTATTCTTTGGTGGGAGCAGCCATCTTGGCATGATGTCACACAGGGGAGGGCAAGGCACCATAGGAAGAGGGCAGCTACTATACATAATAGCTGCTGAGGTAGTGGGAGACCTATCATTCCAGGCTTTTGTTTTATGACAGTTGGGCAAAGGTCTCTTCTTCTGGAGCTGCTTCATGCTGACCAGGGGTGAAGATTGGGGCTAGACCTGGATCTGATGAGGCCCATGGCAAGTGGGGACCTCTTCCTTTTGTCATACTGGCTGGTACCTTGTCATGATGAACTCCATGACTGTCTGATTGGTAAATGCCCTCAATCATTCCTGCAAGAAATTTTGAAAACAGCAAACCAGGCATGGTCCAAAGCAGAGAATTAAACAGATAATACTGAGAGGCCCTGAAAATGGCAATAACCAGGGAACCCACAAGCCCCATGAATCAAATGTGTCCCACCATCGATTATTTTCTTGGGTACTAAATTTGGCCCACTGGGTCCTTAATCTTTCTCTCATAGACAAAATATGATTGTAATTAGAACATTGTCCTTCTAACAAGACAAACATACAAAATCTTTTCATATCAAAAGTAAATTCTTTTACTTATAGCCTTCTTAATATTTTTCCCCTGTCTCACTACAAATTTTCTATAGCAAATTTGGCTTCAGGTGTTAAAATTGTAAAGTGCCTCCCCCTTTTTTCTGTTCTCAGATTGTTACATTTTAAAATTTGACTGGCTGCCAATAGAACAGTAGTAATCTTGACTTCTTCATCAACAAAGTACAAAAAAGAGCAAGTTAACCCTATAATTACAATTCAAGAATTTGTAATGCACAAGGAATGTGCTCACTTCAGTAGCACATATACTAAAATTGCAACAATACAGAGAAGATTAGCATGGCCCCTGTGTAAGGAATGTTTTAAGCACACCAATTAAACATCAACTCAAATTGAAACAAAGATACATTTATCAATTAGCTAAAATTTGTAACTTGATTGCTCTTGTAAAATCTGTTTAAGTCTGGTAGAGCACAGTTGTGATTTCTCTGGTTGTGTTTTGGATTCTACACCTTTGCAGGCAGCATCAGACTGATAACAGCACTGGCCTTGGCTCTTAAAGCCAGGAGTGTTTTTTTCTCACTATTTTGCTTTGTGCTCTTCCAAGCTTTCCTAGCTGTTTTCAATCCATTACTTATTTTCTCATTTCAGTTCTTTCCAAGGTGAATACAAGCCCTGCTAAACCCTCTTTGAGTCTGACCAGGTCACCCTGCCCAAACCCTCAGGGTGCACTAAGGCCAAGCAGTTCTCCTCATGCTTTGCCCCCACCTCCTCTGCACCTGTGATCTTAGCAACTCAAGCAGAGGAGGAGGCACTGGGGAAAGCAGAGGGAAAGCACTGGGGTTTGCCTGTAATGATGTCACATTTTCTAAGAGAGGGAAGTCTGCCATGGGAAAGACAGCAGATTTGCCAAGCAGTTATTCTCAAACTGAAGCTAAAGAGTTCTCAGCAGCATCTGATTGCCATGGAGCAGAAGCTTGAGTAGCTCCCAGGCTCAATTGTTTGGGCCACAAAATAGCACACAAGGCTCCAAGTTGTCAAGGTCTCAGTTAAAGTCTCAAGGGAGATAACTTTTCTTCTTTGTTTCCCTGTCTATATGTTATTTTTGACATGCTCTCCAAGTTCCATATTTAAAGTTCTTGTTTGTGAAAAATGACAATTATATTTAACTGTCTTTTGCAGAACTTATTCAATATGGCAGGCCAGCTTGGGCCAAAAGTGAGTTTGTATATTTAATTATTTTTGCAGCATTTATTTCAACACAGTAGGCCAGCCTGTGCTGAAAGTGATTACCCCATCTTTTAGTCCCAGCTGACTACCTTTACTATCTTCTCACATCTGAAGCACATACCTCTTTTTGCTGGGATTTTGTGCTTGCCCTTGAACTTGATGCAAGGTGCACTGCATCATGGATTCTTTTCTGTTTTTCCTTTTTATTCTGAGTAGCCTGATTGCTTGTGGTTCAAGCCCCAAATTGGGTGCCAATTGCTGGAGCCCCCTAAAGTCATGTTCCAGTACCCGCCTGTCCAGTATATGATACAGGCCTGAGGAAAAAATACACTAAGAGACAGAACTAAGAGAGAGAAAGTGGGGTGCCAGGACAACCAATGCTGGTGCAACCGAAAAAGGTGCTGGTAAGTCCCAGGCACTGACTTTTATTGGCAATTAACTGAGGTAAAGGCAATGTGTGGTTTCTATGGAAATTAATGTAAACAAGACTCATAAAGGACAAGACAAAGTATTCTCAAATTATGAACAGAATATACAAAATATATTATTATAATTAAAACATTGTCATTCTAGTCTGAAGGTTTTAGTTGTGGGAATGGAATTTGGGTGTGAGTTACTCTGACCTTGGCTCTTAGGCTTTGGCCAGACTCACTTCTATAAACAAGCCAATTGTGGGATTAACTATTTACAGCCTGCCTTGGGTATAATCAATATTACACTCCTCTGCAGTTTTTAAATTATCATCAGTAGGAACATTGTTTTTAGTTTTTTTGTTTTGTTCTTATGGGGTTTTTTTCTTCCTTTCCCTCCTGTCTTCTTCACTAGTACCCCAAGGCTTGGGTAATCTTCCTTTATCCTTTAGGACTGCTTCTGTTTTTGTTTTTGTTTTGGTACTGGGGATCAAATTTGGGTCCTTGCACTTGCCCAGCAGGCAGCAAAACCACTGAGCTAAATCCTCAGCCTGAGGACTGCTTCTAATCTTTCTCTTGCTTTATTTCTATATTTTTCCCACTTATCCGTTTTAAATTTTCTCCCCTTAGGGTAAAATTGCCCTACTGAGTGGATATTTACTGTATGTAATTATCTGGTTTGTCTTAAATCTTGTTATTTGATTATAGATCTTGTAACTAGGGTTAAAGGTGGCAAATTAATAGTTGTCACAGTTTGTCATCTTCTAGTCTGTGCCTGATGATAATGTTATTACTAATTGTACTACTTTAGCCAAGGAGACATAGTTGTGATCAATTGATCTTTCTTGTATGCTGATATCTAGATGTCTGGAGGTCAAAAACAATACCATAGGCCAGTACTGGTGCTAGGCCAAATAGGCAGCAGCCATTCACCCTCAGTAAATTAGAAAAGAAGGATATTGAGACTGACTGAAAAGCCAAAGCCAGCTATGCCTAGAAAACATCTCTAAAAAAGTCATTTTTTTTTGTTGTTACTGGGGATTGAATTTGGGTCCTTGTACTTGTGCAGCAGGCAGCAAAACCACTGAGCTAAATCCCCAGCCCCAAAAAACAGTCATTTTATAAAGAGGTCTCAATACTAGTAATAAAACTCTCTACCATAAGCAATTTACAAGCCTCAAGGCAGAAAACTAATAAACAAAAAATAGAAACAGAAAACATAGAAGCAAGATGTAATTCATAACCCCCAACTCACTCAAGGCAAACCAAGGGGGCATTGAGGTAGAAGAAATAAAAAACCTTCCAACTGAATTTTATGAAATGGTGGCAGCAAAAATAACAAAACAGATCAATAAGTCTTGAGAAAAATAAAACAGAGAAGACAATTAAGAGATGATGGCCATAATGATTAGTAAATCTAGAGTAGATACAAATTTAAAAAAATAATAAAGGAGCTTAGGAAAGGCATAGAAAACATAAATGCTCTACATAGAAAAGAACTGGATTACATAAAACATACTCAAATAGAAAACCAAGAGATTAAACATAGTGGAAACTTGACTTACAAAGCTGCTAGACTGTCAATTGATTTCCAAGGGCTGGTTGTAACTCAAGTTGGTCAATTGAAAGCTCCTCTACACAGTCTTCAAAGTCTCTATCCTGTGAACAGGCAGATCTACGTTTCCTCAGACAGACATTGGCCCAGGATTTCTCAATTAATGTCATACAGGAAAGTATGTAGTAATCTTCCTTCCAGAACTCTTTCAGGGTTAAAACTTTACCTGAGACCATCTGGAAGCACAAGTGGCTGGCATTCAGGTCATAACTCAAGACTTTGATCATAGGTTAAAACTAAAATTCTGGTCATGCACCAGGTTGATCATTTGCCAGTTTGGTCATACCTCGAGCATCCACTGAATTCTAGTGAAAGTGTACGTGGCAGAGTCAAACAATGTGAAGACAGAATATCAGATCTAGAAGACAGGGTTGTCATTAGCAATCATCAAGTGAAAGACCTCTTAAAAATAACAAGGTATCAAGGTCAGGTTGGTAAAGGGGTCCTGGTCAGATGAGGTTCCCAAAGATAAGAAGATGGGTGCAACAGACATCACAAGAGTGCAAGAACAAACTTTATTTTTAAATCATAGCACTTATAGTAATTTTTATCAGTTTACTTAGACGTAGTGAAACAAAACATTCTGAGCAACCTTGTAGGCCATGTGGTGGAAGCTGATTCATTATTATATAATGAACTCACTGTGCTAAACAATGAAGCACTTGTGCTAAACAATGGGATTATGTCCTCAGGTGCCCTCAGATGCCTTCAAGCACTCAGGCTTTCACATATTTCACAGTGGCCTACTACATAAGGGACCGTGAAAAATCAATCCAGTAGCTGTGAGGTGATAGAATACTAATATAAGATTACTTGGAATCACTGGATAAGGACATAGCACACACAGCATTAAAATCCTGTTCACAGAAGTAATGGCAGAAAACTTTCTCTGCATGAAAAAGAACTTCAGTACAAATAAGTGAGGCATACAGAACTCTAATTAGCCATAATTGGAAAAAAACAAACCAGCCAAGGCACACAATAGTCAAAATTCCAGAAATTCAACACAAGAACAGAATATTAAAAACTGTTAGAGGAAAGAAACAAATCGCCTATAAAGGAAAACTGCACATCAGAATCACAGCAGACTTCTCAACATAAACCCTTAAGGCAAGGAAAGCTTGGAGTAAAGTATTTCAAGACCTAAAAGAATAAAACCTCTAAACCAGATTGATGTACCCCACAAAATTTTCTTTCAAAATTGTTAGAGAAATAAGATACTTCCCTGATAAAGAACACCTGAAGAAATTCATGACCACCAAACTAGCACTCCAAAAATTTCTGAAGGATATTCCAGAAAAAGACAATGAAGACAACAATTCCATGAATCACAATAGAATGAATCCACCAGGCAAGGCAAGTGATTAAACAGAGGGGAAAGGAAGGGAACCAACAACAAGAAAGTAATATAACAAGGATAAGTCAACACATATCAGTTATAACCATCAATGTAAATGGTCTCAATTCACCAATTAAAAGAAACAGGCTGGGGATTTAGCTCAGTGGTTTCACTGCCGGCCTCGCAAGTGCAAGGTCCCGAGTTCAATCCCTGGTACCAAAAAAGAAAAGAAACAGATTGGCAGGATCAGGAAACAAGATCCAACGATAATGCTACATACAAGAAACACACGTTACTAAAAAAGAAATTCATAGACTGAAAGTCAAAGGCTGGAAAACAATACCCCTTGTGCAGGGGTAGCAGGAGTAGCTATTCTATTTGCAGACAAAGTGGATTTCAAGCCAAGACTGATGAAAAGAGACAAAGAGAGGAAGAGGTAATAATTATAAATATGTATGCACCAAATACCAGCAGAGCCAAGTATATAAGACAAACACTACTCTTCTGCTTCTGTCCACCATTGTGTGCATGTGCTTGCCTCCGAGCCTAACCATGTCTTCTCACAAGACTTTCAGAATCAAGTGATTTCTGGCCAAGAAGCAAAAGCAGAATTGTCCCATGCCTCAATGGATTCGGATGAAGACTGGTAATAAGATCAGGTACAACTCCAAGAGGAGACACTGGATGAGGACCAAGCTGGGACTGTAAAGAATTGAACATGAGATGCAGCATGTTTCTCTCCCCAGAGTCACAAAATGATACATTCTTTATCATGGTCAAGATTACATTACCATATCAAGCTTAAATACGATTGGCTGGACAGTTGAATGTGCTTAATCAGGAATCTTGTTCTGTGATCACACTGAGTCAACAATAAATGTTTGAAACCTAAAAAATAAATAAATAAGTAAAACACTAATGGATATGAAAAATCAGATAAGCATTATACAATTGTAATTGAGGACCTCAGTAGCCCACTGTCAGAAATAGACCAATCAACTAGACAAAAAAAATCAACAAAGGAATATTAGAGCCAAACCAAACCTTTGAACTAATGGACTTAGTAGATATCTACAGAGTGTTTACCTAATGACAACAGAATACTCATTCTTCTCAGCTGCATATGGGACTTTCTTCAAAATAGACTACATACTAGGTCATAGAACATGCTTAAGTAAAACCAAAGGAACTGAATTATCCCACACATATTATGAGATCACAGTGGAATGAAATAGGAAATCAATGGCAAAAGAAACCACAGAAACTGCATAAACACATAGAAATTAAACAAAATCCTCCTAATCAACCATTGGGTCACAGATGAAATTAAAGAAGAAATTAGAGTGTTTCTACAGTTAAATGATAAGGCCAATATGATATGCTGGAACTCATGGGAGGCAATGAAAACAGCCCTATGAAAGAAATTTATAGCAGTGAATTGCCACATTAGAAAGACAAAGCAAGCTCAAATAAATACCCTAATCTTGAACCTGAAGCTTCTAGAAAATGAAGAGCAAGTCAAACCCAAGGTATATACAAGGGAGGAAAGTATAAAGATCAGAATAGAAATTAATGCAAATGAGACCGAGAAAACAACACATAGAATTAATAAATCAAAGAGTTAGTTCTTTGAAAGAATAAATAAGATAGACAAAACCTTAGTCAACTTTATCAAAAACAGGAAAGAAAAGACTCAAATTCTTGCAACCAGGAATGAAAAGGGAGGAAATCACAATGGATCCTGTAGAAATTCACAAGATCATCAATACCTACTTTGAGAACTTGAACTCGGTTGAGAAAGAAAATTCAGAAGAAATGGACAGATTGCTAGATACATAGGAATTGCCAAAACTGAATCAAGAAGATATACAAATTCTAAATAACCCAATATCAGTCAATGAAATTCAAGAAGTAATTAAAAATCTACCAACCAAGAAAAACCCAGAAAATATCTAACACCAATTTCTTTAGAAAGATCTAACACCAATTCTCCTCAAACTCTTTAACAGAATTGAAAGGAAGCGATAATTCCAAGCTCATTGCTGGAAAGAAGCATTACCCTGATACAAAAGCCAGAGAAAGTTCCAACCAAAAAAGAGAAGTACAGGCCAATCTCCTTTAACATATATGTGAAAATTCTCAATGAGATACTGGCAAACAGAATGCAGCAAATCTTCAAGAAGATTATATACCATGAACAAGGAGGATTCATCCCACATATGCAGGGATGGTTCAACATATGCAAATCAATAAATGTGATGCACCAAATTAACAGAACCAAGGACAAAGAACACATGATCATCTGATGCGATGCAGAGAAAGCATTTGACAAAATCCAAAACCCATTCGTGGTAAAACCCCAATAGAAAATTGGGATTGAAGGTCAGCTTTTATCAATCTAATAAAAGCCATCTGTGATGAACCAACAGCAAATATCATACTAAATGTTAAAAAACTGAAAGCCTTCAATCTAAAATGGGAACAAGACAAGGATGCCCACTATCGCTACTATTGTGCAATATAGTTCTGAAAACATTAGCCAGAGCCATTAGACAAGAGAAATAAAAAGGCATAAGGATAGGAAAGGAAGAAGTGAAATTATCATTATTTGCTGATGACATGATTCGCTATATAGAAGACCCCAAAAACTCCATCAAAAATCTCCTAGATGTAATAAATTCAGTAGTGTAGTGGGATACAAGGCCAACACTCAAAAATCAATAGCATTTCTGTACATGAATCAGAAACTCACTGAGAGAAATTACAGCAATCACACCTTTCATAATAGCATGAAGAAAAATGAAATACTTAGGAATCAATCTAACAAAGGAAGTGAAAAGACTGCTACAAAGAAAACTACAGTACCCTGCAAAAGGAGATCAAAGAGGATATCAGAAAATGGAAAGATATCCCCTGTTCTTGGGTAGGAAGAATCAATGTAGTGAAAACGGCCATACTCCAAAGCTGCTATACATATCTAATGCAATCCCAGCAAAAATATCAATAGTATACCTCAGAAAACTAGAGAAAACAATCCTAAAGTTCATATGGAAACCAGAAGCAACTTAGAATTCCAAAAGTAATTCTGGGCAACAAGGGCAAGGCAAGGGCCATCACAATCTCTGATTGGAAGTTATGCTACAAAGCTACCATGAAAACTAGAACTATGTATATATACTAGTATAAACATAGTATTGGCAAAGAAATAGACCTGAGGATGAATGGAACAGATTAGAAGTGCAGAAACAACTCCAAACACACTCAGCTAGCTTATCTTTGACAAAGGGCCCAAGCAGCTGGACTGGAAGAAAGCCTCTTTAATATATGATGCTTGGAAAATTGGCTTTCCACATGCTAAAAATTGAACCTAGACCCATAGGTCTTACCATGCAGTAAACTAAAATCAAAATGGGTAAGAGATCTAAATATAGGAACAGAAACACTAAATCTTTGGGAAAATAGAACAGTGAAACTCTAGAAAACAGGTGTAGGCAAAGATTTTATGAACAAAACCTGGTCACATGGCAAATATTACAAAGAAGCATCAACTGAGATCACATCAAGTTAAAAAGCTTTTGCCAGCTGGGGATTTAGCTCAGTGGTGCCACTGCTTGCCTTGTAAGCACAAGGTCTGGAGTTCAATCCCTGGAACACCCTCACCCCCCCCCAAAAAAAAGCCCTTTTGCATAGCAAAGGAAGCCACCAACAGAGTGAAGAGCCAACCCAAAGAATGGAATTTTACCAGCTATTCCTTAGAGAAAGGATGAATATCTTAAATATATAAAGAACTCAAAAAAAAAAAATCAGATCCCCAAATTTAAAGACTAATCTAAAAATAGCCATCTGAAATGAATAGACACTTCTCAGATGAAGAAGTACAAACAACAAGTAAATACATGAAACATCTTCAATATCACTGGTATTCAAGAAATGCAAATTAAAAGAACAGGGAGATTCTGTCTCACTCCAGAAAGAACAGCTATTATCAAGCAAACAGTCAACCAATAAGAAATGCTGGCGGGAGCAGTGTGAAGAGACAACGCACAAAGTGGGAAAAAATCTTCACCTGCTCTTCCTCAGACAAAGGTCTACTATCTCGAATCTATAAAGAACTTAAAAAGATCAGACCTCCCAAATTTAA
>NW_004624758.1:1724-21630 GCF_000247695.1 Heterocephalus glaber
GAGGAACTGAGCAGATGTTTGTTCTCCCAGGATGTTTCTTGTCCTGGAGAATCACAGCATCACCGGATCACTGAAGTCTCAGTTGCGACCGGAGGCCAAACTGGAGTTATTCTGTAGCTGGGCTGTAGGCAAGAGAACTAGGCTAACCAAATGATTTTTCCCTAGAATTATGTAGCATTGCTCCCAACACCTATCCTCCACTGCAATGAGGTTAGGGCCAATGTGATGGATTTCTGGCCTGTGGAAGAAAGAATCCTAAGGCAGGGGGCCTGAAAGTTTCTTGGTTAAAGCATCCTTAGGACTTCAATCATTTTTTCATAGTGCCTGATGCCAAAAGAAATATCTAACAGTTCTATTTGGTAGTTACTGTAGTTCCAAACATAGTAGCCATAGTTTATGCTGCATCTTTCACTGTGTTATCTTCAAAATATTCAAATGTCCTAGGGAGCCCCCATCAGTTCTCTGCACTGTCCTAGAATATTTTGGCTCCCAGTTGGGACTTCTCCAAGCTGTTTCTAGGCCAATGTTTGTGTCTGACCTTGGAGGTTGCATATTCTAAACAGCATGGCTACAAAATGTTGGAAGACTGCCTGGGAATAAAGTTTTATTGAGTTAACCAGTTGAGACCTGTTGGCTTTTCTGTGGGTAGCATTGCCTTCTCTAACTTTGTACTGTGCAATATGGCTATGAATAACTGAGAATGCAAATATGCCACATTTCAAAATTTAAAAAACTGACAGTGAAGCATTTTTTCATTAAACACTACTTTATTGTTTTAACAAAACTACAATTCACTTTAACTATTGTATTGCAGAGGACACTGTTGTACTATAACTTATATAGGAACGTGCATTATTTTTAGTGTCACATGTAAACACACTACCAATCTCTAGTCAGTTTCAAAGACTGATTCAGGTGACTTTTTATGCATGGATGAAATATCACGATAGGTCTACTTGGCTATATTATGCAAATAGCACAAGAGTATACCTAAGCAGACAGCAAAGTCACACTGTTACATAAATCATAATCATAAATTGATATCTATTGTCTTAGTTTTCTAGTTAAAATTTAAGAAAATATTAAAAATATAAACAAATGCATAATACTGAAACAGAATTCAGTGAAGACACAGAAGCTCATACTATAACCAGTCAAGAAAAAAGGGAATAGAAGAGTATAGTGGATGTTCAATGATAAATGATAATTGCAATTTACAGCAGCAAACAAAACCACTGTTTAATTCCAGTGTGAAAGACAATAATTGAGATAATATTTAAGATTTACAGAACTTTTCAACAACTTAGTCAAAAACAGAATCCACCAAATTAGTCATATAGAATTTCTAACAAAACTTTTTAAACAAATTTTAACAGGACCTGAGTATGTAAACTTAGCCAGCTATAAAACAGCTTGGTTGTTACACATACATAAATATGTGCACACACACCCACACACACACAAATGCACACACACAACCTCAGATTGATTAAAAATAATCATGTTAGATTTCATAATTTAGAAAATTGTGAGAAAATGACATCTGAAAGCTCACTGAAACAAATATTTAAATACCATTAAACAATTTTGCTCACACAATATACATGAAGAAATCATATTTTTCCTATAGGACATATATTTCTAATAATATCAAAGATCAGTTGATTCAAAATTTGAAATTTTTCAAGTATTTTCTTTAGTTTTAGGTAAATCATGTGATATAAGACACTGCCCAAGAAAAACTTTGGATATGTTCCATCTCAAAGAAAAAACAAAATGTCAACTCCCTAAACTCAAACTGGTGACAGACACTTTTTGACAATTTTCCATCTTTCAGAGAATTTCAGCTAGATATAAAGATCAATTTCTATCACGAAGATGGAATTTTACCCATGTAAGCCAAAATATCGGGCATATCAGAATTTTAAAGCAAAAGTAACTTTTCCTTCATTGCTTTATTGAAATGTACAAGTCATGCTGAAAATATTTGAACAATAAGAGTATTACGATATACTATAACTTGGATAATATCCTGAGTTCAATCCCTGGTACCAAGAAGAAAAAACAAGGATTGTGGTGAAGATTGTACAAACTCAGTAAACTTATTAAAACTCACTGATCTATACAGCTGAAATATTTTTATCATATAAATTTATACCTCAATAAAATTTAAGAAAAGTTTATACTCCAGACCCCCAACTGATATTGAGATAAAACATCCACTTATGAAAGTTGGGAAATCTAACCCCAGGAAACAATCTGGAACAAGTCTCCTCTGAAGAGTTTTCTTTAATTCTTTCTATAAATTGTATCTTTTCAGAAAAACCCCACTAGTTTACACTAGCATATGATTCTTATATCCCATATCCCTTTCATGGCTAGAGTGCATTTGGTAGGTCCATTCAGGAATAACTACACAGATCAATCTGTCACACAGTATTTGAACTGCAGGGATTTGGGGTTGAGAGACGCACAAAGAAGAAACCAAAAACCTTACATCCAGAGGTAGCATTTCAGACCTAAGCACATTAAATTACAGCAAATATTCCTGAGACTCTGATCAGCATTAAGATCTCTTCACTGCCATAAGCCCAATGTACTATAGTTTAGTTCTGTATTTAAAGGAGCTGCCTCAAATTTCAGCTTTATTAACTTATTTCTGAACACTGTTGAGTCAGAAGGGCTCCTGTCGAGCTCCATGACCTGAGACCCAAATCTCACTCAGGGTCTTTCATTCCTTTTTCAGTTAGAAATTATTCAGACTTCACCAAGGTAATTTTGAATATTCAATACCTGTATATTCCATACTTTGTAGAACTACTTCCACACACACACAAAAAGTAAAACTGAAAACATTTTCATCAATTCTACATTCGTTCCTTGAACTTGACTAGCTATCAAATGGGGTCTCTCTTAATTTTAGCGTATATATCCTCCAGAATGTAGAGGATTAAAATACCAAATTCCTAAAATGGGAAAGTTGGGTTATACGCAGGAGAAAAGCTGAGAAGTAATGAAGTAGATTTCCCATTTAAAGGAGACAGCTGCTACCCAGATCCAGCTGAGTGCTCCGTGGATACATGAGCCCAGTTAGGGCAGCCCTTAACATTTTGTTTTTATTGTTCTTTTTTTTTTTTTTTTGGTACTGGGGATCAAACTCAGAATCTTGAGCTTGCAAGGCAGGTGCAGGCACACTGAGCTAAATCCCCAGCCCAAAATTTGGTTTTTAAGGAGAAACCTCAACATGAAATTCCCTATTTTGAAATACTGGCAACTAAACATACACACATAAATACATATATACATTTACATATAAATATCCCACCATGAAGACAACCCAAAATATGACTCGGTCTAAGAGATATGACCTCTATGATACTGAATGCTTACACTTGCAATTGCAGGAAGCTGTACTTGCTACAGGCACAAATTGTAAAACTTATAATTCTATGTTGCAAACGAAAACCTACTCGGGAAAGGTGTTTTTGGCACGTTTCTTTCCTCTACATCCAATTTATTTTTGGGGGGACTGTGATTCTTATGGCTTGAGTTAACTCAAGTTCAAGATTTTTGGATTCTTAATCCCTTTAGCCAGTAACCAAAAGTTAAAATTCGGGGTGTTCTATTTATTAGAATTTCCCTGCAAACAAACTTGTTTGAGCTTCTCTGGCTTGTTCCTATCATATTCTAGGGATGCCTGCACCAAGTGTTTAAAAAGTATTCAGCATTCTCACTAAACTAGAAGTCCAGTATACTGCAAGAGAACAGTTTTCTATCAGAGAAACAATAAAATTCCAAAAATCAAAAATGTTTAACATTTCTACAGCATCACAATTATCAGAGATAAAAATAACAAAACAAAAAACACCTTAGAAAGCATTAGTCCCATCCATTCACTCTACTGGTACAGAACCTACAATACAGAAAGGTCAAATGATTTCTACAAGGTTATATAGTATAAAGCTGGCAATCTGAGATAGTAATGTGAGTCCAGTCAAGTTCTTTCCATCTTGATACACTAGAGTGGGAGAATAGCAGGAGAGAGAAATCCTCTGAAGAAAAACACTTTTCAAATTTAAGACTGGCCTTTTAGAACCATTTCACATCTCATACTTTCTTCACTTTCCACATGGCTTTATCTACTCTATTACCATTCATCGGCAAGTGACATCCTTGAAATGAAGAGGGATGAATGGAGAAGAATTTCTCTAGCTGCTAACCCACTGAAGTTGCAGCTATTAATCAATGTTGTGGTAGTTCATATCCCAGGATTTCCAGTATTTTGAACTAAATTTCCAACCCCCTGCCCCATCTTACTTTATTTGCAGAACTACATTTTGGTGTGTGATGCCCGATGTCTGATAAGGCTTGAAATACTTTTAAATTTTTTGTCACATTCATTGCATTCATGGTCACTTGTTCTCGTATGAATTTTTACATGTTCTACAAGGATTGTGCTTCAAGTAAAGCTTGCTCCACAAAAGTCACATTCATCGAGTTTCTCTCCAGTATGAGTTCTGTAATGTTCATTAAGAGATGAACTCTGACTAAAGGTTTTCCCACAGTCTTTACATTTGTAAGGTTTCACACCAGTATGGCTTCTCATATGACGACTAAGAAGGGAATGGGCAGAGAAAGCTTTCTCACATTGGTCACATTTGTAGGGTTTTTCTCCTCTATGAAGTCTTTGATGATAATGGAGAGTTGAAAAATGGCTAAAAGTCGCACCACAGTCATTACACAAATATGGCCTTTCTCCAGTGTGAATTCTCTCATGTCGCTTAAGGCAAGAAGCTTGTCTAAAGGATTTTCCACATTCATCACATGTATATGGTTTCTCCCCCGTATGAATTCTCTGATGTTTGGACAGGGAAGAGCTATGACTGAAGGATTTCCCACAATCCTTACATTTATAAGGTTTTTCTCCAGTATGAATTCGCTGATGTTGATAAAGAGATGAACTGTCACTGAAGGGTCTCCCACAGTCTTTACACTGAAAGGGTTTTTCCCCACTATGAATTCTTTGATGTTTTGTGACATTAGCTAGGGTGATACCTTTTCCACAATCATCACATTTGTGGGGCTTTTCTACATTTTGATTTTTGTAATGTGCCTTGAGCAATGAACTACCACTATGAGTTTTTCTATATTCAAGACACGTAGAGTTTTTCTCTACAGTGTGAATTCTATGATATTTGCTGGGGGGGGCACTAAAGCAAAAGATTTTTCCACATTTACTACATTTATGAGTAGTTTCTCCAGTTTTAGTTCCCTCATCTTTATTTGAGGTTGCATCTTTTAATTTCTTCTGACATTTTACACAGGTAGAGTTTTTTATCTTAGAATGGGATGAAATTTGTGTAAATGCTACCCCACACTTACTGCACTCTGGAATTTAGCCCCCAGATGAATTTTCTTACATTTCTGATGTTCAGGAAGAGATGAAGATGAATTTAGGTCCTTTCCAGCTTCACTGTGTTTCTCTGACTTTTCAGCAGTATTCTCTCTACGGTTCAGAACAAGATCTGAATGAAAACTGAAGGGTTTCTTGCATTCATTAAACTTTCTACACTTCTTCAAGTAGGCTTTCAGATGTTTAGCTTTGTCAGAAGTCCATTTGAGTTTCTGTCCATTGGGGCTCTTTTCTGGGTCTAATACTTCACCCTTATTGTCTATCCTGTGAGTTTTCTTTTGTATTACTGATCCTTTTGAATGTCCCTGTTTGTCATGATCTTCCTTGGATTTGCCATAATGTTTCCGGAATTCTGCTATCAGGCCACAACCATCATCCTTGAAGCATTCTTCTATTATTTTCTCTAAAGTTAAATCTTCCATAAAAACATTACAGTTTTGAACAGACACCTCCAATTCCCCTTTAGGCTCACACTCTAAAAAAGAAATAACACATAGAACATTTCCTGTTTGCTAAACTGATGTATTGATACTGAAACAGAAACACAGAAAGTCATGATAAGGAATATGGCTTAGTTAGTTTTCAATTAGTGCTCTATTGAACAGGGGAAAGAAGAGCAATATAGGCAAGCAAGTTAACACAAAGGTTAGGAAAAATATTGAGGAAGATGGAAAGTATATGCTTCATAATTAACAGATGCAAGTTCTTATCCTTGTGTCAGATTTCTATTTCAAACCTATTCTTCTTACATCCAAACTTTTCTCTTCCGAAACAATGCTAATATTAATATTTACTACATACTTATCAAATGCCAGGTCCACCCCAAGCACTTTGCTTGCATTATTTTGCTTCATCTTTACCACAATCCAAGTACTAGGTCCTCCTATTATCTCTGTTTTATGGATGTGACACCTGGACACCTGAGTGTAAGCAGCTTGTCTATGGTCATATGAATTACAAGTAAGCTTGATTTTTAATCTGGTCTAACACCAAAGCCCATGCTTTTGATCCCTATACCATATGTCTTCTTCTCAAAGCAGACAAAGCACTAATTTTATACAAAATGTTTATCATATTACAATTATGCAATACCATGCATGCTACACTTTCAAAGGTTATCACAACCTGGCCCATTCAACTATAAGGATCCTCCAATCTGGCATACATTTCTGGTCCTTCCTACATTGCTGCACTTTTGCTCCTATTCTTTTGGTCTTAAAACTTCATACTACCTAGTATTGAATTTTGCAGCACCTTCAGTATCACATATAAATTTGACAGGGGCTAGGCTTCATGTCCCACGGTCTCCAAGAAGCTTTCTCCAGTACTGTACTCTGATTGTGCTCTTATCAGATCTTTGAATTCATTTACTAAGCATATAATTCATCCTGATTTTTCATCACAAGGTCACATCATTTTCATAAATTGATTTTAAACATAACTATAAAATACAAACTCACTCACAATCCTATTACCCAGAAGTTATCTGAATGTTCTTTTAGAAAATGTTCAGTATACTTTTGAATAGAAAACTGTACGTGTATTCTTACTGTTTTTCTTTTATAACTATTTTCCATCTTATCCATAATTCAACATAAAAATGATTTAATCAATCATTAGATATACTTTAGTTATTCCCTTAACCAACCTTTCTAACCTACTTACTGTTCTTTATTAATTTGCATTAGCCTTTTTGTTTGGCAACAAGGTCTCTCTATGTAGTTCAGGCTGACCATGAACTCATGGTGATTTTCCAAGTGCTGGGATTACATGCATGCACCATTACACCCGGCTGATTTGCATTAGCTTTGTAAAATTATGGCTACTGACTCAGCTTTTCAAAAATTTTTTGTGCAATCTTGTAAATGACTTTTTAAAGAACTTATACATCTACAAGCTGTTTCCTCAAAATAACCATCTTGGGCAAGGGATATATTTTATACCAATGATTTTATAGCTGAGGCAGGAGGATTGCTAAGAGCAAGAGGCCAGCTTGAACTATGTGGCAAATTCAGGGCCAGCCCAGTCTATACAGTGGGACCCAGTGTCAAAAAACCAAAAACGACTCTTCCTCACCAACATTTCTTCCTTCTCTTTCTCATTCACAAGCATCAGACCTGCATCATGTTCTTGTTTTGTTTTGGTTGTTATTTTTTTTTTTGGTACTGGGGATCAAACTCGGGTCCTTGAGTTTGCAAGGCAGGCAGCAGAACAATTTAGCTAAATCCCCGGCCCCTTACATCATGTTCTTATAGCTCTTCCAGCTTCTCCCAAGTCCCTCCCCATTTGTCCTCCTGAAATCTGCCCCAATAAATCTCCTGCACAGTTAATCATGTCTTGGCATGTACTTCTCAAAGGACCCAAAACCAAGTCTCTCCCGTTAAAAAAATATTTCAAGAGCTGGTCGGTGTAGCACATGCCTGTAATCTCAGAACCTGGGAGGCTGAGGCAGGAGGATTGCCATTGGTTTGAGGTCAGCCATGGTTATATATTGAGTTCAAAGCCAACCTCAACTACATAACAAGACCCTGTTTAAAAAAAAATCCAGTTGGTGCATTGCTGGCACATCTGTAATCCTAGCTACTCCTGAGGCTGAGGCAGGAGGATCACAAGTCTGAGGCTGGCCCAGATAATTTAGTAGACTCTCTCAAAATTAAATTGTATTCAATTTTAAAAATAAAATAAGGGCTGAGGATGTAGCTCAGTGGAAGAATACTTGGTCAGCATTCCCAAGGCCCTGAGTTCAATTTGCAGTATAAAGAAAAAAAAATCCAGAAGGCAAGTGATCTCTTCTAATCACCCTTATATTTTTGCATCAGGCCTGCCCAACATGTTAAAGGCTCTTTCCAATGTACTTGGTAAACAACTCTTTTTATTTCCTTCATCTCTCCAACTTACCTGGCCTGGAGTCTTTTGAGAGTTCTTTTTCTATTAGTCTTGATAATTCAACCCATTTTAGCTGAGAAATCAAATCTAATTTGGAAACTGGAAAGCCTGTTCATACAGAACAGAATGGAAAATGGTTATGCACCGAATAAGACATTTCAGCATGCATGTATAGCACTGGGCTGTCCAGGCAAGAAAAAAGATGCTATCAAACGCACAGAGTTCAACATTGGAATCAGATGAGGAAATGGGGGAAATGAGGCTCCACACTTCCAAATACTGAAGCAAAGACCTTTTCTTGGAGGAAACATCACAAAGAATATAGTTTTTAGAATCCACTTATAAGATCAGTCATATCAATGTGAAATATGGAGAAAAGGGGCAAAAGGGAAAGGGAAGTGGGAGAGATAGGGGATAGAAAAGAAGTGAATAGAAGTAACATGAGAAAATGAAAAAATGGAAACAAAGTCTTTATAAATGAGGAGGGATGGAGGGGTTGAAGGGAGGGCAGGGGAAGGGGGAAAAATAAGCACCAAGAGAGATTATGTAAAGATGCAAATTTCCAATATAAATTTCATTATATTGTATATCTAAAATGTACCAATAAAATAAAATTTAAAAAAAAGATCAGTCATATCAGTTCCTGGATGGCCAGCTAAAACAAAGTATGGGGGAGGGAGACAGAGAGGGAGAGTTTTCACATATCACCTATATTTCAGTAACAGAGGACAGAAAGATACCCAGCTTAGTTGCTAGACCATCAGGAAAGGATATCTTTACCCAAAAATTCTAGGTTCCTTAGGTTTTCCTGTAGCACGTCCTTATACAGCTCTTTCTGAAAAGGCTCCAGCTTCCTCCACTCTCTTCTAGAAAAGGTGATGGCCACATCTTTGAACACTATGGATTCCTAGAACATCAAACACAGTCCTTTTGCTTTATATCACTCCCAAACAGATCCAAAGGATGCAGAAAAGTGGTTAGGATATAAACTAGCAGTTTTGATAGTATTCAGGTTTTAAATCATTCTAAAGTAAGCTATGGAGTAGCTGTTATATGACTATTAGAAGTGATGCAGAATAAGGATATTGAGTAAACTCTGCCTCTCCCATTCAGTCCCTGGTGTTAAATACTGTACATGTATGCTAACCCTAACCCTGACACTAAATTTAACCCTAACACACTAATTTCTAGGATTAAAAAGAAAATCAGAAATGAAGGGTATGATGTATATCCCAAAACACCAAATTTTCAGGATTAATATAAGGTAACTATTTATATCACCAAATATCTTCCATATTTTAACTTCCAGTTTATGTACAGCAATTATCCTCTGTGTAGAGTAACATACATGTGGAGATACTCCATATTTACAAACAAGCAAACTGACTCATTCCATTTTCTATTGCATACTCTGCATGAAATTTTGACAGGCAGTATAACAGTACTATTAGCACCTATAGTGGCTTCCTATGGATGTAATATCACAAACAAATTACCATAACCTCAGGGGGTTAAAACACTAGAAATGTATTCTCTCATAGCTCTGGAGGCCAGAAAGAGGAGATCAAGGTGTTTGCAGGGTATTCCCTTCAGATTCTCTCAAGAAGTCAGTTCCTGGCCTCTTGCCGCTTCTGGTGGCTGCCAGTACTCCTTGGCTTGTAGCCCTGTCACTTCAAATTGCCTCCCTCTTCCCATCATCATCTCCAATTTGTGTATTCAAATTTTCTCTGCCTCCAATAAGGACATTTGTGAATTCCTTAACCAAAAACTCTTAATTCAATCACACCTATAAAGATCCTTCTTCCAAATAAAGTAACATTCACAAGTGCCAGGGAGTAGGATGTTCTGAAGTCATTATTGGACTAATATAGCACTATTATTCATTTATCAATAATTTTTTCCTATTTAGTAATTAATAGTATATAGAAAACACATTGATTTGTAACCAGCGACCTTTCCCAGATATTATATTAGTTTCAGTACTTGCTCAGTTGATTCTGTGAGGTTTTCCAAATGGACAATAATATTGTCTGGAGTGTAAATTTGCTTCTTTCATACTATGACATTGGCTAAAATGTTCAGAAAATATTGATTAATAGCACTATTTCCTTGTCATTTTACTGACACTGTAAAGACTGATTTTTATTTTACACTGTCTAGCTGGAGATCTTCTTTATCATAGTAACAATACTATTTGTACCTAATTTTACTAGGAGTAACTGGTGAGTTTTAGGAAACGTTCATGTTTAGTGCCAGAGTTATGAAACTGTGATCTCACATAAATAGCATGTGAAAACGCACTGTGAATTCCTCGTATTATTTTGTTTACTTATACTACTAAAAGTTTAGTTAAGTGTCCATTTAAGAATGAAAACCAGTGAAAGGAAACTTACACATGACTCAGTATTTGGAACCAGTTTATCTTCTTCTGAGTTATCCTCTTGGTAAACAGCAGAATCCTGAGCTCCTGGATCTAGGAAAGGGGGAAAAAAATCAGTCCAGCTTTCAAATCCAGTCTTCAGACTAAAAAAATTTTTTTTCAGACTAAAAAATCTTTATATACGGTACATGTTACTGAGATATATAGTGGGGGAAAAAGTTTCTCCTACTATATAATAGAACTCTGCTGTGATTCCATATGTGTATCAAGGGGTTCCCCACACCAACCATGCAATTATGCAATGCACTCTCCAGTGGATACCCACTTGGTGTCCTCCAATTTAATTCTGATGCTATCTGCAGATAACATCACATTTACAGGCTGAAGTCGGTCCCACAATACTGCGGCCCCCCTACCCCCTTTCAGCCACCAATCTTGGCCTCTGGTACCTCTGACACCCACAAATCAGAGTTCCTCCAAACTTCTCCTTGGGTTGGAAACATTCTAATGGCTCAAAGAACTCAGAAAAAAATATTTTACTGACATTTACCCATTATTACAAAACATACAGGTGAACAGCCAGATGGGATGGATGAATAGGGCAAATCACACAGGAAGAGGTCCCCAGCTTTCTGAAATTGGCTAAGGCCTAGACACACTGGGACATAAACTCTTTCCATGCCCTTTTCAGGTACACCAACCTCCATTAACTTTCATGTGTTCAGCTGTCTGGAAGTTCTCAAACCCTATCCTTTTGGAGTTTTCAGGACGTAGACATGATTGATTTCAGCCCCTCCCCACCTTCAGCAGTGGAAGGCAAGGCTTAAGAGTTCCAACCCTCTAAGTGCAGGTTGGTTCCCTTAGCAACCAGCCCCTAAATGGTGGTTATTTAAGGGCTTTCCAAACATCAGGTGCCAGGTATGGTGGCACATGCCTGTAATCCCAGAACTCAGGAGGCTGAGAGAGGAGGATCACTGTGACGTCAAGGCCAGTGTGGACTACCTAGTGAGACCCTGTCTCGAAAAATAAAAATCAGCTCACTAATAAGCTCAGGTACATATGAAAATGGCTCAGGAGCTGTCCTGGAACAAGTTTTAGGAGCCAAGAAGAAAGGTTATTGCTCCAGTCACTTAGGAAATTACAACATTACAGGAGCTGTGAGCCAGGACCTACAGACAAAAACTAAAATATGTATTTCATAGTATCACAATGTTTCATGTTTCTCTGGAGAAAAGGTAAGAAACAAAGTTTCCACACTATTTGAAAACAGAACAGCCAGAGATGTTTCTTATAAAAACCCAGAGTTTTTTCCCCTACCACATCAAAAAGTTCTTTCAATTCCTAGGCTCACAAAAACTAATTTCCTTCATTCAATAAACCCTTGGCTTTACAATATTTAACTTGTAATTATACAAGATATACTCAGGTAGAACAGCATTTCTCTTTCACCTCCATTGTCCGTCTGAGCACAATGCCCTGCTAAGTGTCATGCGAATGTGTTTTTTGAGTAAAGGCAGGAGCTGGTTTCAAGAACCCACTCTGCATGTTGGATCACCAGCAGCGTCTTAAGCAGTTTTATTGATTAGACAACCAGTAAAAATTAAAATTGCATAATCAAAAACCAATGAAAATGAATTTAAAGAAAATGTCCTTCTTTACTAAATGCTAGCAATCAATTCTTTATTATAGGTGGCATCCACACCATCCAATTTTGGAGAAACACCACGTTGCAGTGATGGGTAGAATTTCTTTTTCCAGGAGTTGAGATACAGGGAAGTAGTGTTTACCTCTGTATATTTATTTTGTGGTCATGCAGCTAACTGGTGTGTCTAAGATGTAGGTTTCCTGACTACTGTCTGATGCCACTGCAACACGGTGCTTTTTCAAAACTCAGCCCTCTGAGGTTGATGCCCCTATGTAAAGACTTGAGCACTCTGCAAGGTGGAACAGTTTCCTTAAATTAATCCTTCATCTTTGATTACATAATTCTAATTGTTAAATTTTAGTCTTAAGACTCCTCCTTACTAGTAAATTCCTTCCTCTGAGGAGTTTATTTCACACTTTGAAGAGATTCTCCCACTTCCTCCATCTATAAATCTCACCTTCCTTTTCTTCAAGTGTTTGTGTTAAATCCTCTACCAGCATCACCACCTCCTCACTATTCTTAGGGTGTTGGGACTTTACCCAAATCCCAATCTCCCCAGGCAAAATGGTCAGGAATTGCTCGAACACTAATAGTTCTAAAATCTGTTCTTTTGTGTGAAGGTCTGGTCTCAGCCACTGAATGCAGAGCTCCCAGAGTTGATTCAGGGTTTTCCTGGGTCCAGCCTCTTGTGAGTAACAAAAACACCTGAACTTTTGTCTGAAAGACTCTGGGTCAGCAGTGTCTCCTCTTAAGATAGCTTCTTGGTTCCCAGAAGTATTCACTCCTGGGACCTTGTTTTGCTTGCTTGTGGCCAGAATTGGATAGGCTGGGGAAATGGCTGTCATCGTGTTCAGGGGCACTACAGCTTGCCCTGCTTATCACAAGCTGGAATGTGGTCCCCTGTAGATTATTTTGAGTATCAGTACACTCCACCAAAAGGCACGATACACAGGCAAATATCAAGGTTTCCAGGGATCCAGTTTACAGTCTTGAGCAACTCTGAAAAAGAAATATAAGACATAGATAAGTGAAACAAACTGTTAATCCTGAAGACATTGGTTTGGTTCACACACACTCTTAGGAGGCTTAGATCAGCCCTAGCTCAACTACTTTATTAAAGGATAATTTTCTTCATAGGTCAAAAGCCAAGAGTTATCCACAAGTAAAGATATCCTCCAGGCAGGCAGCTACTTTAGACTTACTCCTTTTCAGAAATCTTATCAGAAAAGACTCATTGTTCCCAGGGATAGTCATAAACCTACTTAATTGATAACTCCTGCCCTCTCTCAAACTGCCACACATTTCCCACCAGTTGCTCAACTCGGAAGCCCGACTTCAAATTCGACTATCACATTTCTCTTCCTCCTTACTTTTTACATAATTTTTTAGGGGGGGTACCGGGGATCAAACTCGGGACCTCTGTCGGCAATGAGCTAAATCCCTGGCCCACTTTTTACATAACTAATAACCAAGTTCTGCAACTTTATTTTCCAAGATTCTCTCCATGCTATCTACTGAAACTGCCTGAGGAAGGCTTCTTCAATCTGGTCTCACACTGCAGGCGAAGGATTTCTTCTGATGTGCAAGTTGATTCTGTCACTCCCCTGCTTACACTCCCTCACTGGCCCACAGTCTCAGCTAAATGTCAACCACAGGGTGGCATAACCACGGAGACAGGCAGGGATGACCTCACCTCGTGCTCTCTAACCTACCCTGAGGACATTAGAGACACAAAGAAATAGCTCCCCCTTCCCAGCCTCAATGCTCTCCTAACCTTAGTATCCATCGGAGTTACTCCCCCTCCTTGGAATGCTGCATTCTTCCCTTCTCCTACCAAACTTTCATTCATTCTTTAAAGCCTCTTTTCAACTGTCACCTCTTGTGTGAAGCTCTCTTTGGTTCCCCAAATGGCCCTTTGTGCACACCCTCCCCTGTGTTGCACGCTTTCATTCACTGCACAAATGACTGAGCATGGACAATGCGCCGGGAGCTGGGCACACAGCGGGCTGGGCGGTCCAGCGGAGCCTCCGTTCTCACCAAGGGCCGAGCAAATAATAAAAGCTCGGGAAGCACAAGGGAGAGGGTGTGCGCTTCCCATCGCGATTATCATACCAACAGCAACTCATCTCAGAGCACACAGTATCCAAGTGCAGCGTCCCGTTTATTCCTGTGCCGGGTGTGAGGTGCCCACCCGGTACCTAGCGCTCTTCTGAGTTCGGTGACAAAACATACTGGGCTCCGTCTCCAGGGAGCTTACCATACAGGCTCCGTGAAAATGTGACGCACGCACAAGTGTCAGGCCGAGGAAGGGAGGAGGGGGCGGTTTTCGCTAAGGGGTTACAGTATTTGCAACGTCTGGAGGTACTTTTGCTGATCTGGACCGGCGAGAAAGATGCAGATCTAGGGATGCTGCTAAATATCGGGAAAAAGGGTCAGCCCCCCGCCCCCGCCCCCCCGTACACATACACACAAAGCAAGAAATTATCCCGCCCAACATGCCAACACTGCCCAAGTTCAGAGCGCCCAGGCACAAGCAGGGATGGAGGGAAGCCGGCTGGACCCTGCAGGAAAGCGCCCCACTCTCGAAGAAGTAGCCTCAGGGCACACCCAGATGGGTCTGCTGCTGTCCACCCGCATCTCGCCCCAGCTCTGCGCTCCAAGCCTGCGACCTGGCCACAGCTCCGAAACTAGGGTCCCAGGACAATACCTGCACCCGTCCGCAGCCAGCTCCACTGAAGTGAGCTTCCAGAAGCTCGACCCGCAACGACTGCCCGCGCAAACCCGCGGGAGCCACTGCGCCTGCGCAGAGGCTCTTACCTAGGATTCCCAAAGAGCGCTCCTCCCACTAACTCAAAGTTCTGTGCTTTCCATAGGCTTCCCCCTGTCCAGTTGCGCATGGTTAACGGAAGCGGTTGGTGGGCTCAGCTGCAGAATTATTGCTGGGCCAGAGGCCTAGAGGCCTAGAATCCTCTCAGGTTTTCAGGTCTAAGCGGTCACTACCATTTTCTGTAATCCAAAGTGGAAAAAGCCACTATAGAAGTATATTAGCAATACATTCAGTGCAAGTTGTAATTAACACTGCAACTAAACAAATGTTCATCTTCTCACACACCTGCCACCGTAATCCAAAACAAACCACTATCAAGCCTCACCTGGACTGTTGAAATAGCTTCTTGGTTTCACCTTTCTTCTCTTGTCCATTCATAGGCTAGACAGATGTTTATAACATCATACAGATTAGGTACCTCTTCTGCGTAAAAATCCTGCAAAAACTTTGCATTTCACTCAGAATAAAAATTCAGGTCTTCACAGTGGGTCTTTAGAGTGGCCTAATACAGTGAAAGTGACTCTGCCAAACATCTACGACTGGATACATTCATATAGCTAGCACCTAGATAGAGAAACAGAAGAATCACTTTACTTGTTTTCATATCCCACAATCTAGAGCCTAGTGACTAGATTCAGATGCTATGTGCTCTCTGGGTATGGCTTCTTTCATTCAACATTATGTTTATGAGATTTAACAATGTTGCTTCATGTGATTATCAATCAGTTATTGTCATCGCTAAATAATATTCCTCTTTCACCTGTCACTTAGTTTCCTGTTTTCATAACCCCTTAGCCCAGGATCTGTTGTCCTATACGGAGGTGTGGAGGAAGTATGTATTTATGTTTGTGTTTGTGTAAAGGGAAGGCTGATTTCCCTGCCTTCCTTCTGGAATCACACTACTTTAAAGAAATTGAAAAGCCAAGTTCTTACCTACTCCTCCCCACTTCATATTTTACAGAAAATAAGATCCAGCACAGGGAACAGGTTTGCCAAAGATCACTTGGTTGGTAAATTGACAGCTGACCAGCTCCAAGCCAAAGCCTTTTGGGAGGGAATACATCTCCCCCATCTCTAGAGGGAGTAGGGCAGGCTAGGAATATGACCAACAGTCCAGGGTAGATTTTTAAAAAGCTGTTGCTGTTAAATGTTGTAAAGTGTCAAGTTCTGCCTACTAGGAATATTACAGATGAAAAAGGGGCATTCCTGATTGAAGCCCTGGCTTCCCCTACTGCTGGCAGACTTTACATATCTCCTCGGGATCTTGAGGGCTCTTGTGTATCCAGTGTGGAGGCCCTGAATAATCTAAAGATCTGAGTTACTTCAAGGACAACAAATCCTCACTTCTCTGGGACTCAAGGGACTCCAGGGACTCCAGGAACCTTACAGCCAATGGGAGGCCATGATTTTCTTCCTAGGAGAACTGATCATCCCCTGGAAAAACAAAAAAACCTCTTCTTCTTGGCTATGTAGACACACAGGGAGTGGTATGTACTGGAAAGAAATAGCAAACTACCCACTAGAGAAGAAGATGAAGATATGAGCAAAGGAGCATTCAGTAGAGTCAAGACCCTGAGAGACTGAGAGGAAGCACAGGTGGAGAAATTAGCTTTAAACAATCAGAGGCAAGCCCTAGTGTTCCTTGTAATACAAGAAAAGAAGGCAAGAAATGGTATAGGTTCAGGGAGATATTTAACTTGTGCTGAGAGATCATCTACTGAGACCTCAGCAGAAATGAGGTAGCAGAATGTTGGTGAAAGTAGATTAGGTTTGAAATCGCAGCTGGGGAGAATGAGAGCTGCCCAGAAAAACACAACTATTTCCCCACAAACTTAAAGGCAATTTGAGATTAGAAGATACCAATTTATGTCATTCTCTATTTGAGCAATGAATGATTTTTCTCAAAGTAGCTCCAAAAAAGATGCAAAGAACTGGGACAGTTGGATTGATCTAACATATAAAGTTTTTTAGCATGAGTTTCACAGGAGAGCAATGAGACAAGCAGTTGAAGATGTATGAGCAAACATGTTTGAAATGATAAATGATAGAATCCAATTTGGATAAGTAAGATGAAGGTGAGAGTATGTAATATAAAAGAAGAAAGTAGCCCAGGTGCACACCTGTAATCCCAGCATGTGGGAGGCTGAGACAGGAGGATCATCATGAGTTTTGAGGCCAGTCTGGGCTATATAGTGAGTTCAAGGGCAGCCTGATATGTATAGTGAGACTCTATCTCAAAAAAGCAGAAAAGGAAAATCAAACTTTATTGATTAATGTACTTACAAAGTTAATCATATACCCACTATATGACCCAGCATCACACAGCTAGGTATTTACTCATGAAAAATGTAAACACCATATGGGGATGTTTGTGACTGTTTTATTAAAAATTGCCCCAAACTGAGACACCCACCCCACCCCCTTCACAGAGGAGGTGAGCCTCTCAGGTGCCAGCACCTCCTGACTCCCCCTTGGCTGTGGCCAGCCATTACCTGGATCTACACTGCAGAATTGCAGGGGTCATAAAGGTCATTGTTCTGAATTTGAAAAGATAGAGCAGAAGTGAACAACAGAAAGAGGGCCTCTCTGAGGACCCTTCATGAAAATTAAAGCCCACAGGAAAAGTGAAGAAAATCTCGGCAATAAAGGCACACCAGACCACCTTAGTTGGGGGAGCACAGGTGTGGACCAGAGCAGCACAGCTGCAAGCAGATTCCAGCCAGGGTTCCACCTAGACCCCAGAGGATGGGGACACACTGGCCCAAGACAAGGGCCTGCCTGGAAAAGAGCTGCACAGGCACATAAGCAACAGCCAGAGGTTCAACCTGATACCATCAGTAAGTACAGGAGAACCTAGCCAGAAGCTTGCTCACACAACAGGAACTGGGATGCACAGCCCCCAGCCAAAGGCCCTCCCAGACAACAGCTACATGGGGGCCCTAGCCAGTGGCACACCTAGATACCATCCCAAATGTGCACAGGCCCAACCAGAAGCCCACCCTGACAACAGGTCAGCTCAAGGATCCAGAAGGCCACCTTTCTGAACCCAGGAATTAGTGTACTGGTGAGCAGCAGAGAAAAGGCAGCTCTGTGGCTTGCTGAGAAATGAAGACCACTGGGTGAGCAAAAAGTTGCCTCAACAAAGGCACAGCAGGCTGCATCTGTTGAAATGAGAAGACACATAAACAAGTCTCAAAACCAGACTTCCAGATCATTTAACACAACCCCAAAGGGAAACAAAATGGAACAATCTGATACTCAATCACCTGGACTCACCTGAACTGCCAACAAAAGAGGACCTGGAAAAAATGAAATCAAAATAATTTCTCAGATAACAGGAGAGATTGTGCCCATAGTATAAGACATGGTTAATACATCTGGAGCAGACACGGATTTTAAAAAATAGAGGTTGAATGCAGAACTAGCGATTGGCCGAGAACGGCGTGGGGCTGTGGCTCAGCAGGCTGGGCCTGGCCCGAGGCCTCGGGATTCAGCTGTGGTGCGCTGCCTGAGCGTCGGCGTGTTCCATGGGCAGCAGCCAGGGCCGTGATGACAGACTACAGCGAGGAGCAACGAAACGCATTGGAGGCTCTGGCATCTATCTACCCCAACTCCTTCACAGAAACTCTGGAGTTGCCACCAGTGCTTTTCAGTATTATCAGAAAATCCACCCAGCTTCACCATCACTGTGACATCTGAGGCTGGAGAAAATGATGAAACTGTCCAGACTACCCTCAAGTTTACATACAGTGAAAAATACCCAGATGAAGCTCTTCTTTATGAAATATTTTCCCAGGAAAACCTAGAAGATAATGATGTCATAGACATTTAAAAATTATTAGCATTACAGGCTGAGGAAAATCTTGATGTGGTCATGATCTTTAGTGACAGCAGTGCAAGAAAAATTAAATGAAATAGTAGATCAGATAAAAATGAGAAGAAAGGAAGAAAAGAAACTAAAAGAAAAAGAAGCAGAAGAAGCAGATAAGCAGTTATTCCATGGCACCCCTGTTACAACTGGGAATTTCTTATGTTGGAAAGCCAAGTTTGATGCAGAACTCTTAGAAATTAAAAATAAACAGATAAAAGTAGAAGAGCAAGCAGGAAAAAATAAATTAAGTGGTAAACAGCTGTTTGAAACTGATCATAATCTTGACTCATCTGATATCCAGTTCTTGGAGGATGCTGGAAATAATGTGGAAGTAGATGAGTCTTTGTTCCAGGAACTGGATGACTTGGAGCTGGAGGATGTTGAGGATGACCCAGACTACAACCCTGCTGGCCCAGGGAGTGACTCAGAGGACTGATGCACCATCTCTGGAGAGCTCCACAGCCACAGCATCTGTGGCTGTGCTGAGAGGCATTTAATTTTCCTTTCTTTTTTTTCTAAGAAAAAATAACTCTCAGGAGAATATTCTTCTGATAACTTTCACCATTGAACTTACACTGACCATAAAACTTCAAAAAAAAAAAATAGAGAAGCTGGGGAACATGATAGAATCCCAATACAGGAAACAAATGGAATCTATAAAAAAGATGCAAACATTTCCAGGAGATTAAAAACTCCATTGAAAGTTTACACTTTGGCAGAATGAGCCAATGTGAGGATAGAATTTCAGATATAGAAGATAAGACTGCAATTAGTGACAGGAAAAGAAACATTTCTTTAAAATAGTAAGGAACCATGAGAAATCAATCCAGCAGCTGCTAGATGATGCAAAGAAGAATAACATAAGACTGATTGGAGTCAATGAA
>NW_004624758.1:43331-60108 GCF_000247695.1 Heterocephalus glaber
GAAAGGCGCACAGGTAATGGGGGGGAAAAATAAGAACCAAGATACATCATGTACAGGTACAAACACCCAATGATAAATGTAAATGAATTGTATACCTAAAATGTACCAATAAAAGAACAACAAAAAGAAAATAGCAGTCAGCAACTTGCATTTGTGTTTGTACACCCTAACTAGAATAAAGGGTGTGGTCAGTCTTTCTCTTCATTCACGAATAGGAAGTTGATAAGGGTGCCTTTGCTAACATGTGGATCATGACTGCTAGAAAATAAACATAAGTTTAATCTGTGAGTTTTATATATTTAGTAAATTTAAAATGGACATGTAGGGGGCCACTGACATGTCAAAGCCCAGGTGTCTGAGAACACAAAGTCTGCCATTTAGTGCTGGCACTTGACAAACTTTGTTCTGATCAGACCCCGACCCCCCAACTTCAGCCCACTGGCCCCATCAGGACCTTAAAGAAATAACCTTGTCTTGTTGCTAATAAAGATTGCCTAGGTAAATGTATCAGATTACTCTGCCTGGGGCCTAGGGCAAAATCTCTGACCTTCCATCTCTAAAGGTGATCTCTTTTGCAGAAAAGTGCCCTAACTTGACTATTCATATATTTAATTCTCTTTCAAGGAACTAGAAAGCAATGCTTTAAATCTCTTGGTTTCCTAACAATACTTTCATCTCTAAACATGATTGTTAAGGCTAAAGTCAACTGTAACTTGTGCTTTGGGAGTACCGACTGGAGTAAGGTTACTGAGTTCCCTGAGGAAGATAAGATGGCAGCGATGGTAAAGAGTAGATAGTCCAGTCCGGTTTTATTTTCTGGGTCTCTCTCCAGGCAGCTACCTGCCCTGGAGTGGAATAAACCTTAGGGGATGCTCTGGGGTTGCCCTAGGGGCATAGGAATCAAGCAGAGACTTATGAGACGCCATTTTTGTTTCTCTCTTATTTCAGATGGGGACTCCATATCTGAACCTCTTACTCCTTTGGAATGTATTCTTAAACACTGGAAAATATTCGACCCTCACATACTGAAAAAGAGTGGTTTAATATTTCTCTGCACCTGTGCATGGCCTACTTATCCCCTAGAAACAATATGGAATACAGAGGGAAGTACTGATTATAATGCTATTTCACAAGTAGAATCATACTGTAAAAAAGAGGGAAAATGGTCAGAATTCCCTTACGTTCAGATTTTCTTTGCATTAAAAAATAATTCGTATCTGCAATCAAATTGTAAATGTGAGCCTCAGGAAAGCCGGGACCCTCTGGCCCCCATCACTGAGGTTTCCCGCCCTTGTCTTTTGGAACCTGAGGGCAAAATTTCCAAGGCTATTTTAGTCAAAACTCCACCTACTGCTGAGGCAAAAGCTCTTCCTACTTGTCCTTTAGAGCCTGAGGTCCCTCCTCCCTATCCTTTAGGGTTTGAGAGTGAGGTCCCTAGGCCAGCTACTATTAAACCCTCTACAGGGCTGTATCCGTCCTTAGCTAATTTTGTTCAAGCTCCTCTAGGGAAATATCCCTTACAAGAAGTAGATAATGGTCTCGGATGTGCTCGTGTCCAAGTGTCCTTTTCTCTCAGTGACCTCAATCAGACCTTAGGAAAGTTTTCAGATAACCCTGATAAGTACATTGATATCTTTAGGGGTCTTACTCAGGTCTTTGAATTAGACTGGAAGGATGTAATGTTACTTTTAAAGCAAACATTAACTTTTAATGAGGTACAAGCAGCAATACAAGTTCCCATTAGAGTTGGTGATGAATACCATCTTGTTAACTGTAGAGGGCCAGGACAAAGACAGCCAGGGGAGCCACAGATTCCTATTGGACCTCAAGTGGTCCCTACACAGGACCCCTACTGGCCTACCAATCATGTAGGAGATTGGTATGGAAGACATCTACAGTTTTGTATTCTTGAGAGCCTAACAGGGACCAAAACTAAACCCTTCAATGATCTTATCAACTATTCAACAAGAGGAGAAAGAATGCCCCTCTGCCTTCTTAGATCACTTACTCTTAAGAGGAATTAGTAAAACATACATCCCTAGCTCCTGACTTGGCAGAAGGACAGATTGTTCTTAAGGATAAGTTCATTACTCAGTCAGCCCCAGATATTAGAAAAATTTACAAAAGATGGCTTCTGACCCAGATAGCTCATTTGAGAATTTAGTGAGAATTTCCTCCTCAGTATTTTACAATAGAGAGCAGGAGGAGACCAAGGAGAGAAAACAGAAGAACCAAGAGAAGGCAACAGGCTTAGCAGCAGCTCTTAGAGAAATAGTCTCTGGGTCTGATTCTCAGGACTCCGAGAAAAGCTCAACGATCAAGCCCATCTGTTACCACTGCCAAAAGCCAGGCCACTGTAGGAAGGACTGCAACCAATGAGAAGCCCCTTAGACCATGCCATATTTGCAAAGGTGATCACTGGAGATTGCACTGTCCTCTGCAACAAAGGTCCCAGAGCTCAGACCCATCCTATCAGCTGGTCCAGCAAGACTGAAGGGGCCCGGGGCACTCTCTGTCTTCTCCCTCTGGCTGGACTGTCATCTCTATGGAGGAGTCCCAGGTAATCATGGCTATAGAGGAAAGAGAAATAAGCCTATTCCTGGACACTGGTGCATGTCTTTCAGTCCTCTTTAACCCTGGCCTTCCTTCCAGCCAACATACATCAGTGAGAGGAGTCACTGGAGAGGAGGTAACACTATTTCTCACAACCCTTAAGCTATAACTGGGATGGCTTTCTCTTCACCTATTCCTTTTTAATTATGATTGAAAGTCCAGTTGTCCTTCTTGGGAGAGATATCTTGTCCTGTTTAAATACTATACTATGTATGTACCCAGGTCAAGTGCACTGTCTTCCCCTTGTAGAAACAGAAATAAATCCTGAAGTATGGGCACCTGAAGGCAGGATAGGCAGAGCAATAAAAGGTACTCCAGTGCAAATAGACCTCAAAGATCCTATAATTTTTCTCCACCAAAGACAATATCCTCTAAGGCCTGAAGTAAAGAAAGGATTATTACCTATAATTGACAACTTAAGAACACAAGGTTTGCTTAAAGTTTGTAATAGCCCATGTAACACTCCAATGTTGGGGGTTCAAAAACCAATGGAGAATGGAGGGTGGTACAGGACCTTAGTTTAATAAATGAAGCAGTAGTGCCCATCCACTCAATGGTACCTAACCGGTACACTCACCTCTCTCAGATCCCAGAAGACGCTAGTTGGTTCTCGGTGTTGGATTTAAAAGATGCTTTCTTTTGTATTCCTTTACATACAGATTCCCAGTTTCTTTTTGCCTTAGAAGATCTTCATGATGAGGCCTCTCAGTTGACATGGACTGCTTTCTCAAGGATTCAGAGACAGTCCTCATCTCTTTGATCAAGTGCTTTCCCATGACTTGGCATATTTTGAATGTTCCCAGGTCATGGTCTTATAATACGTAGATGATATATTGTTATGTGCCCCCTCAGAACTTTCTGGCCAAGGCACCCATGCTCTGACAGGGGTTATAAGGTTTCTAGATCTAAGGCACAACTTTGCAGCCTTGAGGTAAAATATTTGGGCCTTATCGCTTCTCGGCCTTTTGGCTAAGATCAAGTGAAATATTTGGGCCTTATTATATCTAAGGGAACTCGAAGACCGAGGGAAGAAAGAATTAATCTGATTCTTTCCTTCTCACAGCCTAAGATTCTAAAAGAGCTAAGGAGATTCCTAGGAACTATAGGCTTTTGTTGCCTTTGGATAGCAGGATATGGTGAAATTCCGAGGGCCTTCTATCAGCTTATAAAGGAAGCTCAAAAGACAGATACTCATTCCCAAGCCCCATTCCAGAAGCTCAAACAAGCACTTCTAAATGCCCCAGCACTGAGCTTGCTGAATAGGACACCTGTTCAGTTTGTATGTTGATGAAAGGTGGGGCATGGTTTTGGGAGTACTTACACAGGATTGGGGACCTGCTCAATAGCCTATAGGTTACCTGAGTCATGAGTTAGACATTGTAGCCAAGGGATGGCCTACATGTCTCAGAACTGTAGCTGCAGAGCTCTCCTAGTGCCAGAGGCATCCAAGCTGACACCATATTACCTATTTCACTGTTGCCTGGAGGCCACAATCATCAGGAAAGGTAGAAAAAATGAACGAAACACTAAAGAGACATCTCCATAAAATGGTTCAGGAGACCCACCTACGGTGCCCCCACTTAGTACCTTTGGCCCTTATCAAGATAAGAAATATACCTCAAATTCTAGGCCTCAGTCCATTTGAATTTTTTTTTTTTTTGGTACTGGGGATCAAACTCGGGTCCTTGCACTTGCACAGCAGGTGGTGAGACCACTGAGCTAAATCCCTGGCTCCTCAGTCCATTTGAAATGCTTTATGGATGTCCTTTCCTCACTAATGATCTTCTCTTTGATAGAGAAACAGATGTCTTACTGGAAGATGTCACTTCACAGGCTAAAGTCCAGCAGACTCTTTAACAGCTAACAGAAGCTCAGCCTAGAGAAAGAGGAAATCCCGTATTCCAACCTGGAGATTTAGTACTAGTAAAGTCTCTTCCCTCATCAACTCCTTCCTTAGGACCAACTTGGGAGGGACCATGGGCCGTGATCCTGTCGACTCCATCAGCTATCAAGGTAGCGGGCCTGGACTCTTGGATACACCGCACCCAACTCAAGCCCTGGGAACCAGACACTGTCGCTGAGTGTGAGCAACCACCTGAATACTCCTGTAAACCCACAGAATCCATAGTTCAAAAGGAAAGCAAAGTCTTCAGATAAGTGATCTAAGATGTTACTCTCAGCCCTCTTACTAATTAATGTTATTAATCTTACCCCTTAAGGGAGAATGCAATTCCTTTCTAAGGTGGGCATAAGAATATGCAGACTCATTACAACAGACATCTTGCTGGATATGTGGCCTGCTCCCCTTGTCAAGTACATCAGGACTTCCTTGGTGGGTATCCCCATTTCAAAGAGATGATTGGAATAAGTTGCAAGATTATACTGATGAGACACAAAAGAGCTCAATAGTTCATAGGTCAGACCACCATTACAAGGTAACTGAGTGGCCTATAAGCTACACCCTTAATGACCCTGGACATAATCAAAATTTCTCTAACAATGCCACTGAAGCCTCTCTTACAGGCCCTAGTAAAATCCCTATTAAGTAGAAGTAAGGGTACAATCCTGAGAGAAAACAAGCATAGATATCAAGATGGCTATTTTCAGATATGGGATGATTATATATGGTTAACCCCCACTATAGTACACCTTAGTAGAAAGGCCTCCTTATGTTGGGAACAGAAAAATCACTCCTATTCTCATTGGCCTAACTCTACTAGATACTTGGGATGGACACACCCCCTGAAGAGTGTATACCCATAATAACTTTACTGGCCAAGGACTAGTTTTCAACAAACTGGTTTAATAGCCCTAGAATTAGATGAGAAGCCCCCAGTGGCACTCATTGGGCCTGTGGAACCAATTTGTGGCCCTGGCTACCCCCTGGATGTATAGGAAGACACACACTGGGATGTGCATGGTTACAAGGCAGGAGTGTCAAAACCCTCCACAAGCCTGCAAACTTACCCTGCCTACAACATTGATGGACTAGAAGTGTGTTTCACTAGTATGATCACTTGGCTTCTATCATTCTCCCCTCCCTAGGGTTAGAAGATGTCATGCAGCATATTGAGGCCTTAACTAATTATACTCAGCTGGTGTTAAATGATACTGCAATTAGTCCCTCTGTCTTGAATGAGGAAGTAAAATTAATGAGGCAAGCTGTCCTCCAAAATTTGATGGCATTAGACATTTTAACTACAGCACAAGGGGGTACTTGTGCAATTATTAAAGCTGACTGTTGTGTGCACATTCTTGATCCATCTGCTAATATCGCAATAGCTGTTCAAGATATTAGATGACAATTTAATGCTATGTCAGATTCTGAAGCTCCCTGGACCTTCTCCTTATCCTCTTTGTGGGAGGCTATTACTAGTTCCTCCTAGTGGAAATGATTGTTGGCTATATCCATAGCAGTCCTGCTGACCTTAGTATTTGGTCCATTTCTTTGGCTTTGTATCCTCCAGACTCAAAGCTATAAACCTACCCAAAATAACAATGCTTGGCACCTACTGAGGGCCTTTAAATAAACTATCTGTAGAGTAACTGACTGCCAATAACAACTACGACCCTCTTCAGCGGGAAGTAGCCAGAACTGTCTTTGCCCCCTTGGCCCCTCATGACAGTTAGGGGTACTTTTTCAAAGGGGGGAATATTATAGAATAGGTAAGTTAATTAGATATCTTATAACCAGTTAGACAGGACTGGCCCTCGAGAAGCCAAAATGGAGAACAATCAAGGAACCAATATGGAGAACAATCAAGACACATCCACTGAAGGTCAACATTATAAAAGAAACTACTACACCCTTGAGCTTCCCCTGAAGATGAATAACAGTGATTGATATTCTAAATAGGTATCAATCACTTGAGCAGGGGTCAAGGTCTTAACCCAGCCTTTTCAAGAAAGATCTCAGACCCACCCTTATTGAAAATTTTTGTATGCTTGCTATGTGACTTGCTTCCCCATTTGACCTCCATTTAATCAACATTACCTGGGCAAATATACTTGTTGTCATCTTATTGGCTGATCATAATTTTGTACCACTTCGAACCTGGCTCACCTCACAGATTTGCTCCATAAATATCCCCTGGGAAATAGGGTCAGGGAAACCCACTTTCTGGTCCCCCTTCTGTCTCTCTTAGATAGAAGCTTGCTTTCTGTCAATAAAATTTTCCTACTGTTAACCTTCGTTGTTCCTAGAATTCATTCTTTGATTTTAGAGAACACGAACTTGTGTTTCAGATACCTAGCAGGTTTGGGAGTTACATCTATTCCTCCTATATCAATACCAGCCTAGATTGAAGTTTCTTATGTAGGCACTCACAGCATAGGAACAGCCTTTGGGCGAATTTAGTTTAATAGGCTCCATGAAGCTGTTGAGGATGTAGCAGAGTTTGTAATTACTAAACAGGTTCCAAAGGTCTGGATTTGAGGGTTTGAGGTTGTTTCTGGGTGGTTGGTACAGGATGGGAGGAATGCCCTAGAGTATGGAGTTTATGGTATGGAACCAGAAATACTACACCTCTTTGGGGGGCTCTGGGATGTTCCTGAGGATTATAAGAGAAACAAGGAAATTGCTAGATTGGGGCAAATTCCAACTGGTTTCCAGCAGTTATTTTCTATCGGTCTGATAATATCAATAGTGCTATTGGATCTGAGGATGTAGCTCAGTGGTAGAGTGCCTGTCTAGGATGTGCAAGGGCCAGGTTTGATCTTTAGTACAACCTGCTTTTTAGATACTGGCCCCAACCAATTCCAGAGCTAATCTGGGGAGAAGGATACTGTATCTTTCTGGGTTGGTTTTAGAATTAAACAATCATCTGAGACCCCAGACTCCCCCCAAAACATGCTGGGAGCTCACGTTGTCCCTGCTTTTCTCAGGTCCCCTCAGCTGCCACATGACCAAGGAGCCAGTTTCCACTTTTGGCTTTGAATGCCAGTCCTCTCTCAAAGGCCCCATTGGCTGGACCTTGATTCACAGGGGTACAAGAGACAATGGCAGACTTCAGTGTAACCAAATGATTTTCTAAGTGTGTTGACCTTACCTAGTCACAGATTTTTTTTTTTTTTGAGACAGGGTCTCACTATGCAGTTCAGGCTGGCCTCAAACTCACTATGGAGCCCAGGCTGGCCTCGAACCCATGGCAATCCTCCTGCCTCAGTCTTCCGAGTGCTGGGATTACCATTGTGTGCCACCATGCCCGGCCAGTCACAGATGATTCCTCTGTTGGTTTAGAAATGCTCACCTTTGCTGTGACCTCAGCTGGAAGTATTTCCGTTTGCTTTACAATTTAGCTTTTATCTTTAGTGATAATCTCTGTTCTTCTGTATCCTTCTCTTATTCTAATACACCCCCACTATAAGTGAGTGGAAGTAATGATTTTTTATAGGTCACCATATTAAAAACCCACTTATCTTTTCTCTAGCCTCCAAATCTATTTCTCTATATTGGTCAGTGGCATTATCTACCTTTTTGTTTGTTTTGTTTTTTGAGACAGGGTCTCCATATGTAGTTCAGGTTGGCCTTGAACTCACTATGTAGCAGCCCAGGCTGGCCTTGAACTCACAGAGATCTTCCTGCTTCACTCTTCCAAGTGCTAGGATTACAGGCATGTGCCACCATGGTCAGCTACTTTGTTATCTAAATTGAAAAACTTGGCAATGGTTTGCTTGTCCCTGAATCTGTATATCCTATCTGTCTTTGAGTTGTTTCTTGAATTTAAAAATCTAAGCCTCCATCTCTGTTACTGTCATCTGAAATATTTTAGTAGCTGCCTAAATAGCTGCTTTCCCTTTGTCCTTCCCTTTCATTCACATTTATGAAACATCTGGGTATACAAATGCATAGAATTTGGTATGACAGTTTAATGCAACTGGACAGACACTAACATTCAAAAAGTGAATCACAATAAATTGTTTAATCCTTATTGTCTCATCAAAGGAAGCAAAGACATTTTCCTGAGATTCACATTTTTTCTGTCACTAAATTCTAGAAAAAGCTACTCCTTGCCTAAAAGATACTGGAAAGACAGAGTGGTCAATTTCTTCAAATAAATTTTCTTTTCCAGTGATGGAGAGCAAAAGCCTTGCATATGCTGGGCAAATGGTCTCCCACTGAGCTACAACCTGTCTTTCTTCCCCGGAAATTTAAAAAATGTTCTCTGAGCCTGAGTGAAACAAAGCTCTATTTCCAGCAGCTAGTGGAGCTAGTTGAACTATAAGAAAGGAGACATCAGAATCTAGTCTGCAGTGAGTTAAATTTCCAGAACACAGTATAAGCAGAGCTGAATTTAGTGGGGTTTAGTGGCTAGTAGCCTATGTATTCTGCTAAAAAAATACATTTACAAGTCTATTTTCCAGATTTTATTTGGTTTTGAGATTCACAAATTGGGAAACAACCCGGACCAAAAATAGTTTAGAATGCCCTGGCTGACAATATAGGACAGTTATATTTATAGGAAACAGAGAACAGGAAATAACTTACAGAAAAGGAAGTGAGATACAGAGACATCTTTTTTTTTTTTTTGGTACTGGGGATCGAACTCAGGACCTTGCACTTTCAAGGCAGGTGATGGCACCACTGAGCTAAATCCCTGGCCCCAGAGACATCCTGATTGGTTACAGCTTATCTCTGTTTTCCTTGACTGTGGTGTGAAAAGTCCATGGCTTGTGATTGGCTGAGACTCAGCTACTTCTTTCAAATAGGTTATAGTTTATTTACACATCAAGTTAGGTTACAGTTTTCTATGTATGAAGAAATCTTTAGGCCAAATATAATAATTCCTTTCCACATATCTTAAATAGCAGTCATCTCAAATATGTTCTTGATGAGTGCAATCTGTTCAAAACTGAGTGCTTATATCTTAAGGAAAGATTTTGTTCTTTTGATTGTAGAAATCCATAGTATCCCCAATCTGTAGTATATGGAATGATCAAGTGGTAGTTTTTTTTCCTGTTATGAGTATTAAAATAGAACTACCTATAGCAGTGGTGGGGGGCCTGTGTCTAGATCCTCATTCCCATACCAGCCTTTTAATGTTCTAAGTTTTGTTCTTTCATATTCAAATAACACATTTTTTCCTTCTATTGTGTTTCTGTGGCTCAGAGTCTACATATTCTTATATAATCCCTTAATTACGCTAGAAAGATGTTACTGTTATCATAAGAAATGAATTGCAGCTGTGATGGCAGAGTGGTTGAGGTACTGGACTTGAAATCCCTGCACAGGTTCAAATCCTACTTACAGCGGTCACATTTTCAGTCTAGATATCCCAGGATTTGGGAGGCTGAGGCAGGAGGATCACCGTTAGTTCAAGACCAGCCTGGACTACATAGTGAGTTCAAGGCCAACCTGAACTGCATAGCAAGATCCTGTCTCAAAACAAAACAAAACAAAAAAAGAAATGAATTGATGATAAACAACCATGGAACCTATAGGATAAATAGCTGAGTATAGTATTTACTCTACATATTATATATATTAATGTATTTAATCCTCCATGTAAATCTATGCAGTAGGCGCTGTTATTCTCTCCATCTCACCAATGAAGAAACTGAGGCATAGAAAGGCTAATTATTTTACCAAAGGTCACTCAGCTAGTAAGCATTAAATAGCTAATAAAATGACAGAATTGGTATTCCAAAGCAGACAATTTTGAACCTGTATTCCATATAGTACACACCATATACTATACTTTGTTTTAAAATAAGATTTCTCTTAAATGTTTAGGATCCTTATTTCTTTCTAGTCTCTCTTCTTGCCTTTCTTAATAGTATCCTCCAGGATTCTATTCTTCAGACACTCCTTGGAATAGGTAGTAACAAGGTTCTGTGATCAAGATGAACTTTGCTCCTGAAAGTGTAGTCGAGATGTTTCCTCTTCTCAAGGAGATGATTTAGATCCTTCAGAGAAGGGCAACTATAAAACAAACTCACTTCATCTTTTCACATATGAGCTTGATTATTAATTAGCATTAATATTACTATCTATTTCCACCCAGCAAAGAAGTGGATGAAGTCAACCGAGTCAAAGGGAATGGAAACTCCCCAGGGCAGACTCCACTCTAGATGTATGCCATAGTTTCTCCACGTCAAGTTGAACTTTGTTTCTGGTTCTTACCTGACAGGGGAGCCTAGATCATTCTGTGCATATCAGAAGGCTTGGATTTTTCAGTCCTCAGAGTGGAGCATCTACAAAATAGATTTTTGTCTTTATAACTCTGATGTATTTTTATGCTACTAAAGTCTACTGCTTATCTATTAAATTGGGATAATAAGGTACACTGATGCCATATACAGTATATCTTTATAAATTTGTTTTATTGTGATTTAATTATGCCCAGAACTCTGCCTCATGGCTTATTTTCAATAATACTTATCAATTTATAGTGGTCACTTAACCACATCAATAGGAAAAGAGGAAACAAATGTAATTTAATTGTTATGGTTTGGATTTTTTGAGACCATATTTCACTATGAAGCATAGGCTAGAACAGGCTATGTATGTAGCCTAGGATGGCCTGGAACTCCTGATCCTCCAGCTTCAGCCTTCCAAATGTTACAAGTATGTGCCACCACACCCAGCTTGAATCTTTGTGTTTTGTTTGTTTGTTTTGTTTTGAAACAGGGTCTTGCTGTATAATTCAGGCTGGCCTTGATCTAACTATGTAGCCCAGGCTGGCCTCGAACTTGAGGCAATCCTCCTGCCTTAGCCTACCAAGTGCCAGGATTACAGGCATGTCCCACCATGGCCAGCTGCCAGTTTGAATCTTAAATGTCCAGCAAAAGCCATGTGTTTAGGGCTCAACTGCCAGCCTGTGGTGCTACCGGGAGATGGTGGAACTTTTAGGAAGTGGTAGAACCTTTAGGAGGTGGGACATAGAGCAAGAAAGTCACTGAAGGCCCGCCTTTGAAGGGGATATTGGGATCCCATCCCTTGTCTCTGTTTTACTTCCCAGTCGCCACTGAGGTTAAAAGCCACCTCCATTACAAACTTCCTGCCATAGCCCCTAAGTCAGCAGGGCCATGGCCCCTAGGTCAGCAGGGCCAAGTGAACATAAACTTCTCCTCTGAAACCATGAGCCAAAATAAGCCTTTCCTCCTTTAACTTGATTTTCTTAGGTATTTTATCAGTGTCACAGCTGGCTAACAGACTAGTAATCCAATTATTTTGAGATAATACCTTGGGCATGTTATCTCATAATTGCAAGTATTAGATATGGTTGTAAACATGCTTTTTATTTTTGAAATAAAATATTCATGGTTTTAAAAATTCCAATCCTACAGAAAAGTAGAAAAATAGTACAAGGAATACTCAAATACCCGTCACCTGATTTTGCAACTTGACAGCATTTTGTGACCTTTGTTTTCTCTCTCACATGCACTCACACACACATATTCTATTTTTGTTTTGGTTAGATTATTTGAAATTAAGTTGTTGACACTATTACATTTACCACCTGAACATTTCAGCTTGTACTGTCTAAGAAGCACATTCTCCTACATATAAAAAGTATCATCACATCTAAGGCTCTTAAGATGGGCATACTATTACTATCTTATAGTCTCATTCCAATTTCTTCAGTTTTTCCAAAAAGATATTTACAGATACTTCCTCATCCTCCTTTGCTGATTCAATATTTGGTCAATGATTTTGTTGGCATATCCAGCACCCACAACAGACATCCAAAAAAATCTTTCATGATACTGACTTTTTAAAGAATTCAATCTAATTGTCTTGTGGAATGTCCTATAAATTGACTCGTCTGATTGTTTCCCTGCACTTGGATTCAGGCTAAATATTTTGGCAAGACTACACCTCAGTATTGTTATATATTCCAATGGTATCACAGTTTATCCCATTATGGAAGATACTAAATTAGAGCATTTGGCTGAGGTAATGTCTTTCACCTTCATTAAAAAAAAATAATCTGGAGGTGTTGGGTGTGGTGGCACATACTTATAATGCCAGGACTTAGGAAGCTGAGGCAGGAAGATCACCATGAGTTAAGGTTAATGTGAACTACCTAGTGAGACCCTATCTCAACAAACAAGCAAACTAACAAACAAAAACAAACAATAACAACAGAAAAATCTAGAGGTGTTAGTTTGAGGCTATTTCTCAATTATTTTTCACCCAGTGGTTTTAGTGGTCATTAATATTGTTTGAACCTGTTACTTCTTTGGGGGTTACAAAACAGTAATTTTTCAATTTCTATCATTCCTTCTATATGTATTATCTGGCACCCTTATGTTCAAAAAAGAGCTATCCCTAGCTCAATCCCCCTTTTCATTTTTCATATCATTTTGAACTGAGTTCTTTTAATGAAATCCAATGTGTTATAATCCATCATCTCTGAGGGCATGGCTAACACAAGAGAATTAGAAATAACTCCTAATTAGATTATAAATCCTTTCCCCCAAATGGCAAAAATCTCTGGATATCATAGCATAGCTAAAGTCAAGAATAATACAATTTATTGGAAACAAGAGAATTGACAGCTAATGATGAGACACCTGTGCCCCCTCCCCTTCCCACCTCGCACCTCCTGACTCTTGATTTCGATGCTTATACTAATCCTTAAGCTAAAGGGAAAATTGATTGATCCAGGAAAAAAGGCCAAGTGGTACTAATATTGCATGCCTCCAGGGAAATAAATAGGAAGAGCCATCATTCTAAGAATCACTTAAAAAGCTCTGGATCCCTGTATGGAGAGACTATGATCTGTTTTCTAGTGATTCACTCTTCAATATAAATGAACAGCTGAGGATCATCCAACATTTGAGGAAAGCATCTAATACGATAATAGAGATCTAAATAAACAGAAAAGCAACAAATCTTGGACAAAATTGGAGTTTTACAGAAGGAAACTTCCAAAATTTTATTAATATTCTCAGAACAGGAAAAAAAAAAAACTAAAATAGGACAATAATAAAAGGATTGTATCCATGAAGAAATTAGAAGCTCCCTTGGAAAAGGGAACAATCAGAGAAATTAAAATGTGATTGCAAGAATTTAAAAACATTGATAGGGTTGAAAGACAATAAAAGTTGAAAACCTTTTAGAAAGTAGACTAGAGGGGAGAGAGGGGAGGAAAAAGGGAAGTAAAAAGAATTAAGATGTGTTATGTACATGAACTAATTCCCCATGATGAATAATCATTATGTACTGCAAACATGTACTTATAAAAATAAAAAGTAGATTAGAAGACAAATATATGTGGAATTAGAGTCAAAAGATAAAAAGTTAAATGTTTAATCTAGGAGTTCTATCATCTGATTAATAGCAGTTTTTTTTTCTTAAGTTCTTTTATTGGTACATTTTAGGTATACAATTCGTTTACATTTATCATTGGGTGTTTGTACCTGTACATGATGTATCTTGGTTCTTATTTTTTCCCCATTTCCTGTGCACCCTTCACCCCCTCCACCCTTCCCTATTTACATAGACATTTCCATTTTTTTTCCTTTTCTCATAGTTTTTCCTTTCCCTCCTTTCCTTTCCCCTTCCCCTCCCTTCACCCATTCGTCTTTGGACCTTTTTTCCTATTTCAAATTATCAATTATTCATTTTAATCATTTTAACCCTTGTTTACACTATTAGTTTCTCACACTAGAGAAACTATTCAGTATTTACACATGTGTGTCCTATTTATTTCACTTGAGTAGGGCCTCAATACGCATCCATTTAGCTATAAATGACTCATTTTCTGTAGTACTCTGAGTAGTACTCCATTTTATAAAAAAAACCCCACATCGTCTTTATCCAGTTTCCAGTTGATGGGCAATTGGGCTGCTTCCAAGTTTTAGCTATTACAAACTGTGCCACTGTGAACATAGGTGCACATATATCACTGTGGTATGATTCTTTTAATTCTTTGGGGAAGATACCCAACAGGGAATAGCTAGGTCAAATGGGACTTCCAGTCCTAGTTCTTTGAGGTATCTCCAGACTGATTTCCACAGTGGTTGTACCAGTCTACACTCCTACTGACAATGGAGAAAGGTTTCTTTCTCCCCACAACCCCGCCAACACTTGTTATTGGTTGATTTCTTGATAGCAGCCATTCTTTGTGGGGTGAGGTAGAATCTCAGTGTTGTTTTCATCTGCATCTCTCGAAGGACCAATGATGTTGAACATTTTTTCATATATTTATTTGCTGCTTTTACTTCTTTGTCTGAGAAATGTCTGTTCATTTCAGATGCCCATTTTTGAATTGGGTCTTTGAATTTGGGAGGTCTGATATTTTTCAATTCTTTATGTATTCTAGATAGTAGTCCTTTGTCTGAGGTACAGTTGCTAAAAAATTTTTCCCACATTGTAGGTTGTCTGTTATAATAGCAGTTTCGAAAAGAGTAAAAAAGTTTTTTAAAAGATTTGAGAACAGTTGGGAATTTAGCTCAGTGGCATCGCTCCTGTCTCACAAGCACAAGGTCCTGAGTTCGATCCCTGGTACTGGAAAAAAAATTGAGAACATTTTCCAGAAATTGATGGAATCATTGAGTGTCCAGCAGTATAAATGAAGGTAAATACAATGGGGTGAGGGCATCCTAAACACTGTAAAGGGGAGGGAGAAAATGTAAAATATATTTTTAAAAACCCCATATAACAATGACAGTGGACTTGTCAATAACTGGCAGGTAGAAAAAAATTGAATAGTACCTTCAAAATTAGAGAAGGGGAAGTTATTTCCAACTAAGAATTCTTTCCCCACTCTCTTCAGCATTTTAGTGTATATTAGAGACATCTTCAGATATATTAAGTCTCCAACATTTACCTCCCAGTCTCTCTCTCTCAGGGAGCTCCTAGAACAGAGAAAACAAACTGTTGCTCTTAGTCCAAATCAAACTTGCTGTCTCAATTTAGGCATATATGTATTTACTTTTTAGTTTTTAATTGACACATAAAATTTGTATAAAGAGGACAAGCATCAGTAGAGTGACTTATGACGAGAAATGAAAATATTTGAATTAGCTATAATACCATGCCATTGACATTTACAAATTATTAAACTACCACCCTCCCAACAAAAAAGATTTGTACATATTTATGAGGTATCACATGATGTTCTGATACTTGTATATGTTATGTAAAGCATGGCAACCAGGACTCTGGAAGTAGGAGGTGAGGAGGGGACAGGGTGTGGGTGTCTCATCATTACAGGGTAAGCATAATTGTCTCCTCAAACATTTTGTCATTTCTTTGTGTGAAACGTTTAAAATCCTCTTTCTTTTCTTTTCTTTTTTGAGACAGGATCTTGCTATGTAGTTCAGGCTAGCCTTGAACTCATGATGTAGCCCAGGCAGGCATTGAACTTGTGGCAATCCTTCTGTCTCAGACTACTTTGTGCTGGGATTATAGGCATGTGTCACTGCTGAAAATCCTTCCTTCTAGCTTTATTCAAATATATATAATCATCTAACATCACCCAATGTATAATAGAACATCAGAATTCTTTTTGTAAATTAAATTTTATTGGAATACAACTTTGCTTATGAATTGTCTATGCTGTCAGGGCAGAGTTGAATAATTGTGTTAAATTGTATGGTCCCTGAAGCCTAGACTACTAACAGTTCTTTACAAACAAAGTTTACCAGGGTTGGGGGTGTAGCTCAGTGGTAGAGTGTTTTGAATGCTTGCCTAGCAGACAGTACACAAGATTTGATCCCCAGAACCAAAAAAAAAAAAAATAAAGTGTGTTGGGGAGTATAAACTAAGACAATGAGTGGCAAAACATTTACAGGGAGTTGCCACAGTGACAGTAAAGGGTCAAGGTAGAATTACATAGATTGAAGCAGGTGGAGAGACGATTCCAAGATTATCTCTGAAGGAGAAAACAAAAGAAACAAATGTGTTCGACTTTATTGAGAGTGTTTTGGAATTTTGTCACAGTTTAAGGGCAGCCATGTAGACAAAGAAACAATGAGTTAGAGAAATTAAAAAATGAAATGAGGCAGGTATAGTTGAAGAGAATGAGGGAAAGTGTTAGCTTTCCATGGCTGTGGCAAAATACCTAAGAAAATCAATTTAACGGAGGAAAGATTTGTTTTGCCTCTGCCAGGGGTGGTGGCTCACTCCTGTATCCCAGTACTTGGGATGCTGAGGCAGGATTGCCATGAGTTCAAGGCCAGGCTGAACTGCACAGTGAGACCCTGTCTCAAA
>NW_004624758.1:60328-80510 GCF_000247695.1 Heterocephalus glaber
TATATATATATATGTATATCACAGTGGGGGGCATGTGGAAGAGCAAAGCTGCTCACCTCACAGTGGCTGGAGGGGAGTGGGGAGCGGGGAGGGGTTGTGAGAACTATAGTTCCACTATCCCCTTCAAGTTTCTGCCCCCTTAGGGTCCCACCACCTCCTAATAGTGCTAAGGTGGGGCCCTAGTCTTCTTTCAAGTACTAGGTATTGAACTGAGGGTCTCACTAGTGAGAGGCAAGTGCTCTATCACTGACTTACATTCTCAGCCCTTTAACACATGGGCCCTCTGGGGGACATTCTGGATCAAATTGTAGCAGTAGTTGATAAACAGAAAAGAATCAGAGAGTAATGTAAGGAAAATCAACAGAGTAGACTCTTGATAGGGAAGACGTGGTCAATAGGGTCAATAGGAGGAAGAGTAATAGGTTGATCCTCAAGTGATTAGTTTCAGGGGAGTGTAGCAGGTTGAGGGAACCATAAAAATGTAGCTTGACTATGAAAATGGAAGCAGAAGGATCAGGTAGGTTTTTGTTTTTGTTTTTGTTTTTACAGAGAGACTGGGATGGAGTAGGATAAGAAGAGCATGCATGGAAGATGCACTGTTATGGAGCAAAGGCTGCCTGGGAGTACGGAAAGATGTCTCAGGATACATGGGCTTGGATAATATTAGGATGCTCCATCTCTAGTTTGTGTATATTCTTTCTTCAAAGTGACTTGCCTAAGATCACCTGTAAGGATAACGTGTCCAATTCACAATGACCCTTTTCTAGCTTTAAAAGCAGGTGATACTCCTAGTCATTTCCAGGGTGACTATGGTTCATTGCCTCTATAATGAAAACTCCAAGATTACCATTAAAGGTACATTTTGCTGTGTCAGTCCAGATAATGAGGAAGTGAATGACTATGACTGGGTATCTTTTTTGTGTGTATGCAGAAAAGTCCTATCCTTTTCGTTATAAGATGCTTTTTCAAAAAAAAATTTACATTTAATGACTCAAAAGTTGTAATGACTTAAAAGTATTGAAAATAATGTGTTTATCATTTTGGTAAATTGTATACTACTACTGATTATGATTACTCAAAAGAAAATAAGTTTTGAAATGGTCATAGAAAAAAATTTAAATTTATGTATACACTTGTTGAAGAAAAGGATAATAAAGTGAACTATAAAAATTTTCAAGGTTAAAACTACATTGCATTAGGGCTATGGGGTGTAGTGCAGTGACAGAGCATCTGTCTAGCATGGATGAGGCCTGGGTTTAGTCCCTAGCACAAAAAAAACATGCAGCCATGGTCCAAAAGGGCCTGGGTACTGCTCCAGCTGGCAGCAGACCATGGTGTTCCCCATGTGAATTGTTTTTGCAGGCATATGGAATGCAAGAGTTATGTGGTCATGAAGGGTTCCACTGAGATTTCAAAGGAAAGCCTGGGAGGCCAGGCAATGTGTATCAGGGTTAAGGGTTCCTGCAGGTAGCCCCTAAGAGGGCGATGTATGAGGCTGGGAGGGTAAAGCTGAAGCTGCAATGGAGATCCCAGCAAGTTAGAGATGCCAGGTACACGGAATGTCTGTTGAGAGACTCAGGCAGTGAGCAGAAACAGCCTGAAAGAAGCCATTACAGTTGTAACTGTCATGTCTACAGGGGTGGGGTTTCCCAAGCCCTTTGAGTTCACATCATGCCACCCTGGGCCCCCGATGCTGGACATGGACTTACAGAGTTTAATATTTGCCTTGATGGGTTTTTATTTTGCTTTGGCCCCAGCTCTCTTTCTTGTACCTCCACTGCTCTCTTTTAGAATGGAAATATTTACCCTGTGCCATTGTATCTTGAATATATAACTATTTTTAATTTCTAAAGTTACTCAGTAAAGTTTGCCTTGGTCTCAAAGGAGACTTTGGAGTTGAGATTGAGCAATGCTGGAACAGTGGAGACTTTGGGGACTCTCAGAGATGGACTAAATGTATTTTGCACTGTGAGAAGAGGATGTACCTTCGGAGGCCAGGAGCAGAATGTTATGGTTTGGATCTAAAATGTCCCAGAAGGCTCACTGTGCTGGGGCTCAGAACCCAATGCAGCAGTGTTCAGAGATGGAACTTTGGAGAAGCGATTGGATCATGAAGGCTCTAACTTCACAGATTAATGCACTGAAGAGTTCATAGCTCAGAGGTCTTATTAGGTGTTGGGGACTAACTGGATGAAGGTCACTGGGAGCATGGCTTTGAAGGGTGTATTTTGTTCCTGGCCCTTCTCCTCTCTCTCTGCTTCTGGGCTGCCAACAGGTGACCAGCTTTGCTCCACCATGGCTTCTTTCTGCCACGATGACCTGCCTAACTTCAGGCCCACAGTCATGGACCCAGTCTCACTTCAGGCCCACAGTAATGGACTCAGCCTCACTAATAGGCATGGTTAATTTTATATTAAACCAGATCAACTTTTGCCTTGTTTCAAATAATATTAGGGAGGAAAGAGAAAGTGGATTTGCCCAGATTGGGAATTGACTGAGAATGTCTGGAGTAGAGTAACACAAAGGAAAGAAATTGAAAATGCTCTAGAAAGAATTCATTGCCATCTCTTGGGTTTAGGCTAAGATCAGAGCACCATGAACAGTGAAATGATTTCAAGATCCATGGACTCATGGGCCAGAAAGTAGGCAAAACATTTGATGTTGTTGTGTTTTTTTTGTTGTTTTTTTTTTTGGTACCGGAGATCGAACTTGGGACCTTTTGCTTTTGAGGCAGGGGGTGGCACCACTGAGCTAAATCCCCGGGCCAGGTGAAACATTTGAGATGATGAGGGTCTTAATCTTAGAAGCTAATCTAAATTCACAAGAAGTTAGGGTGGAAGGGTTTTATGTCATAGACATTTGTATTTGTGAGTATGAGTTTTAGAAAGTGGAATGTCTTGAGCCATGACATGATTTTATGGGTAGTGAAATATATTTTTAATAAATAATGGAATAAAAAAATAGAGATGAAGAGCTTAAGTGTGAATTTTGGGGGCAAGTTGGGTTTAGTCCCTGACTTTTTCAGGAACCAAATACCATATGAGACTAATTTATATGCAATTTGGGCCAATCTGGAACTCTTTAGGATAACGAATCACTTGAGATAACTTAATTTCCTAGATAATTGAACATTAATCATTTTAGGCACCTGAAGTTGTTCATTATAATCATTAAAAAAAAAAAACACTGTTAAAATATACTTCATGATTTCTTTCTTTGTGGGGCTGGGGGTCAAACCCAGCACACTTTATTTTTAATTTGTTTATTCATTTATATTTTTGCAGTACTAAAGATTGAACCCAAGGCCTCACATATGCTAGGCAAGCATTACCACTCAGTCGCACTCCCAGCTCTATCTACTTATCCATCCATCCATGGATCTATCCAGTTTCAATGAATTGGCCAGACTGGGCTCACACTTGGAGTTCTCCTTCCTTAGCCTCCTGAGAAGCTAGGTGTGTACTACAAAAGGTGGTACCACAATAGGTGTGTACAACACCTGGGCCATACTTTATTATTATTATTATTTTTTGGTACCGGGGATCAAACTTGGGTCCTTGCGCTTGCCCAGCAAGCAGTGAAACCACTGAGCTAAATCCTCGACCCTTATTTTATTATTTTTAAGGACAAGATCTCTTAAACTGTTTATACTGGCTTCAGATTCCTGGGTTTAAGTGATCCTCCTGCCTCAGCCTCCTGAATAGCTGTGACTATAGGCATGCTCTGCTGTGTCTAGCTTACTTTGTTTTTTGATATTCATATATCAGATATTTTATTTTAATTTTTATTTTATTTTGAAACAGGCCGGACTTGAACTCATCATGCAGCCTAGGCTGGTCTTAAACTTTTGGTAATCCTCCTGCTTCCGCTTCCTGAGTGCTGAGATTATAGGCATGAGCCACCACACTCAGCTATCATTTTATTATTTCTTGATGTCAGATTAGCACCATGAACAGTGAAATGATTGCAAGATCCCTGGAGTGGTACATTTTATACTTTATAAATACCTTAACACAGTAATGCTTACCTTTGAGTTCTTGTGGTTTAATTTAATAATTTTTGTTTTTGTTTTTTTTCAGTGTCTAGTGGCACTTCTGTCATCCTTGGACCATTCCAGAATATTAGAGCACTTTCTAATATTCTACTTTATTTGTGAAATAAGATGGTTTCCCTTGTTAAAAGTGTGTATACATTTAATATGTATACACAAATGTGTTAAAAGCGTATATACATTGAATATGTATACAAAAATGGGAGAGGGAGCTTTCTAAGGAATAGAAGACAATTTCTTGGTTCTTGGATTTTGTGATATTTTAGTTTCTCAGTGGCCTTTTCTCTGGTCTCCCACCTCCCTTCACCCTAATTACTTATCTATGTTTTTTGCCGTATTTTTTCAGGGGTGGTGTTTGTCATTAAACCCAGGGCCTCAGGCATGCTAGGAAAGCATTGTATCATTAAGCTACACTCCTAGCCTTTGTTTATATTTTTGAAAATTGAAGTGATTCTAGATAGGAATTATATCAAGGCTGCTATTTGCAACTGAAGCACTTTATACAAATATGAAGCTATTTAGTGGACAAAAATACACAGTTTGAAGGGATAAGCAACTCTAAGAAAGGTTAGTTTTAAACAGCAGTGATCAAAAGCAGTTGTAAGTTGCTTATAAACTAGTATGTATAATAGGGATATTAAAAAAAATCTTGGCTGAAGATGTTGCTCAGTAGTATAGTGTTTGCCTAGCATGTGCAAGGCCATGTGTTTGATCCTCAGCACTGGGGAAAAAAAAATCTTTTTTTACCTTACTGTTTTGTATCTACATATACGTGATTACAAAATGATATATGTATACAAATGTTTTATAGTAGCATTGTGTGCAATAGCAAAACAGTGTAAACAACCTAAATGCTCAATAGAGGAATGGTTAGGCAGACATTTAAAAGAATGAAGTATTTCTGTACATTCTGGTCATAGTGGTTAAGAACGTAGACTTTGGGGAAGAGAGCCTGCTCAGTCGTAGAGGGTGCAGAACTTGGGTTCCATCACCAGCACACACATACCCCTACTTTCCAAGATTGCTGAAAGGATTATATGAATTCATCAAAGTAAAACATTTAGAATGGTGTTTGGGACAATTAGTATTATATTAGCTATTATTATTGTTGCTGATATGAAAAGCATCTTTTGATTTGGTGAAAAAAATGACGGTCACATAATACTGTGTAATAGGGTTCTATTTTTACCAAAACAAAAATCTGTGTACACACATACACATAATTTGCACCCATGAAAGACTGTAATTTCTACATATAAGGAACCAAGGAGTTGACTAGTCTTATCTGGAGGGTACAAATTGTCTAACTCATTGTTTTTTACTTAGTATGTGTACTTATTTGGGATGGCTCTGGAAAGCACCTTATGAAGTTATGGAATGTCAGTTTCCCTAACCAGTGTTTTGAGCAACCATTTTATATAGTCACAGAAATAGGAAAAGTTGCATGCACCAAACTGTTGACAAGGATTATTTCTGAGGAGGTGGATGAGGAAATGGTGAATATGGTGAGGAGATCTTTACACACTTTCATATTGTTTGTAAGTAGTTGATTGCACAGTTATTTTGAAAGCAACATTAAACAAAAGAGGAGGAATATCCTTTAAGAAAGTAATTGGGGCCCAGTGCTGTGGAATATGCCTGTAGTTCTAAGATACCGAGGAGGCTGAGGCAGGAGGATCACTTGGGCCCAGGAGTCCTGAAGCTACCTGGTCAACATGTGGAAAACCTGCTCAAAAATAAACAGTACATTGCATTACCAAAGAACCTGTCTCAAAATGTAACAAATAGTACATACTGCTAAGTACATTCATGTTTATGGTATGTACGATTACCAAATTAACAAAAAGGTTTAGTTTTTTGAGCATCAATTTTATTTTTTCTGGTCCTGGGGGTGGCTGTCTCACGCATGCCAGGTAAGCACTTTACTGCTTTAACACTGAGCTACATCCCTAGCGGGGAACAACAATGATAAGGGAACCCCACCCCATCAAAATTGTATGCAAGTCTGTATAGATGCGTGCAGAGAAAAGTTAAGGAGAATGCATATTCAATTCTATTTTCTGTAATTTTTTCTGCAGAGTGAGATAGTGGGGCTGTGAAGAAGGGCTTTTTGGTTTTTAATTTTATGATAATCTAAATAATTTACATTTCTTAAAAGTGTAAATTTCTGTAAACAAGACTTCACAATGTCTTTAGTGTTAAGTGTCTTGTATTTGCCTTAAGTATACTCCATTTTTAAGACACTAGGGGTTTAGAGTTTTACGTTTTTAGGAATAAATCATATTTCAATTTATTTAGGATCTTGATTTCTTTCTCGTATATAAAAAAGAAAAGCATCCTATATCTCATACCTAATTTGGGACAACAGTACCTTAAAGTACAGCAATTATGAGATCCGTCAATTTGTTTTTTTTTTTTTTAGTGGTTTTTTTATTAGTACATGTTTGCAGGACATAATGATTACAGTCCTCTAGGGGAGTTGGTATATGCACATAACACATTCTTTTTCATCCCCTTCCCCTCCCCACCTTTCCCACCCTCCTCACTCTCCCCATGTCTTGTGCAATCTCCTAATTTGGATTCCATTTTGCAAGTGTACATGACCTAATGGACAAACTGAAGGCAGAAAGTTCATCGATATGGGGGGGGATTAAAATATATTCTGTACAGGTACAAATTTCCTATGATGAATGTAATTATTACGTATGTCTAAAGTATACCAATACAATTAATTTAAAAATAAATTTAAAAAAGAAAAATCACTCGGGTCACCAAGAAGAACCTATGAACAAAATCTTTACAGCGCACATATAATTTCACCGCAACTTTAAAAATCTTGGTTCACTTAACTTTCCGTGCGCTTAGCGCATTTCCCTCCCTCGGCAGCCCCGGCTCCGGTACCTTCGCGCTGGGGCGTCCGGGCGGACCGCGGCGCTGGGGCTCTCCCGGGACTGAGTCAGCGCCGGGGCCGAAAAGTTCGGCGGGAGGCGCAGGGCGGGGCTTCCTCCCGCCGACTCCGAACCCGGCTCTGGTTTTCCGAGTCCACGTCTCTTCCTTTGGACAAGCTCGTTTCCTCAGGTCGGGCCCAGCCAACTTGACAGCCTCAGCCCTTTAAAACCGGAGCACCGGCCCCGCCTCGAGGATCTCCCTGGGCCCGGATAACCCGGCTCAGCCCCTCGCGGGCCGCAGCGCGCCCTTCCTCTGGCCCGGCCCGCCCAGCGCCTCCGTCCACGGCGCCCACCTCGCGGGGCGGCGCTCCGCACCCGGGGCATGGAGACCGGCTCGGACTCAGGTCAGGAGGCCGAGCGTGCGGCCGCGGGGGCGCCGGGCTGCTCCGCGCGCTGCGAGGCGGTTAGGCCGCCGTTTGCCGGTTCCGCGCCGAGCGCTCGCCTGGGCGATCGGCGGCAGGTGGGCCGGACGAGCCGCGAGCGAGAGAGCGAGGGCGGGCGGGCGCGTGAGGGGCCGGCGGGGGGGCGGGGGCGCTGGGAGGATGGCTCAGCTCTTTCTAAATATAAAACCGGCGTGAGTCCGGCGAGCGCGGCGCGGAGCCGCAGAACTGCCGTGCGGGGAGTCGGCGCACGGGCGGCGGCTCCGCAGAGGCGCGAGGTTGAGGGAACTAGGGAGCCGCGAGCTCGCGGGGGGCGGCGAGAGCCACGCTCGCAGCGCCGAGGACGCAGGCGACGGCGGGCGGGCTTCGTGGGCGCAGCGCGGCCCGTGCGAGTGACCGACCGGAGGCGGCCCCCGGGCCCCGCCGCACCAGGCGCCGGGAGCCCCCCGCGCCGTTCGCGCGCGTCCTCGCCCTCCTGCCCCTCCCTCCTCCCTCCGGGGCGCAACATGGCTGCGGCCGCCGCCTCCGCCTCCCAGGACGAGCTGAGTAAGTGGTGCTGCCGAGCCTTCGGCGGCGAGCCCGAACGAACGCCTTGCGGGCCCTGGGGTGGCGGCCGATCCGGGCCGGAGGCCTGGGCCGCTCTCGCGTGGCGCTAGGACGCTGGGGAAGGCAGGCGGCGGAGGACTGGGGAGCTCGGGCCTGGCGGGCGGGTGGGGCGCGGGACGCCGGACGCCACCGGCGTTTGTAGGCCTCAGGTTTGCACCGTCACGTTGCGAAATTGAAACCAGAGCTCCGGGCGGAGTCATCTCTGTCCGAGACCCGCCCCAGCCCACGCTTCGGGGTGTCCGACCCTGTGCTCGCGGTACGGGGGCAGCGGGCGGGCCCGAGCCCCAGGGTGCCGGACACTGTCTGCTTGCCCGGTCTGACCCTGCCGTGCCCACCGTGCTGTTAGGCGAGTTCTGAAAATGGAGCTCTAGGGAAGGGGGAGAAAGTGCTCTTCTGTGACACCTTAGAAATCAGCCAAAAGGTCACGGCTAGGTGGTGACCCCGAGGGTGGAGAGGGAGAGTGGACCAAGAGAACCACCCTGCTGCCTGCAGGAGAAACCACGGAGTGACGTCGCTGTCAGAAAGGAGGGTTAGTACACACTGGACCAGAAGCGTTGCAGATGGGGAGAGTAGTGGTCACCCTGAATCCCAGGCCGCTCCGTCCTGGCCTCCTCCCCCACCCCTAGGTGCTTTGTGGGAAGTGTAGTCCCGGGACACCGCAGGCTCACGCTGGGGTCATAAATATTCAACTTTCATAGGACTTTATTGTTGCATTTTGGGCTAGTTTGCTCAGGCGCTGTAGATTATTTGAGCAGTCCCCCTTCCCCCATGCTGCCCTTCAGTTTACGATAGAAACAAGAAAGGTGTCATTTAGGGATGATAGGGATTTTAAATGGAAGCGTAGGTGAGGTGTTGGAAACTTATGTTTGTGAGGCTTATGTTGTTAGAGCTCCTTCTAAGGCTATATGAAAGTAATTATAATTTATGTTTCTTTGGTGGTTGACAGTTTAAAGCTACTTTTATATACATGATCTCACTTTTGCCCTCATAACCTTGTGAGGCAGGCAGGTAGGAATTACATTTGTTTTAAAGGGGAGTCTGGTTTAGAGATTAAGTTCTTCACTGCTTTGATACAGAATTGGTGGGACAAGAGTCCTGTTTGCTACTTTTGAAGCTGAAGGAACGAAGGAGAGTCTGAGGGGACAGGACTCAAGCTGTATTTAGAAGTGGGTGTGGGCTGATAGCCACGGAGTTGTTGCTGCCTGTCAGTCCCCATAGGAGCACTTCTAGGCCTTTCAATGAGACCACTTCCCTCATTTCTGTCTCTCTCTTTCTTTCCTTTCTCTCTCTTTTCTTTTCTTCTGTGGTAAATACACTGAACATAAAATTCACTTTCTTAACCATTTTTAAGTGTATACTTCAGTAGCATTAAGCTCATTCACACTGTTGTGCAGTTTTCACAACCATCCATCTGCAGAACTCTTCATCTTGCTAAACCGAAACTCTGTATTCATTCAACAACTCCCCATTCCTTCCTTCTCCGAGCCAGGCAACCACCATTCTACTCTTTGATCTTGACTACTCTAGCTACTTCCTGTAAGTGGTATCATCATACTGCATTTGTGTTTGGTCTATTTCATTTGCCATGTCTTCAGGGTTCATCCATGTTGTAGTATGTGTTAAGATCTCCTCTTGAAGGATGAATAATATTCCTTTGTGTGTATATGTGCCACATTTCCTGATCCATTCATTTCTCTGTGGACACTAGAGTTGTTTCCAAACTGTAGTTACTGTGAGTAATGCTGCTGTGAATGTGAGTGTACAAATATCTTTTGGAGACCTTGCTTTTAGTTCTTTTGGGTGTACGTCCAGAAGTGCTGGATCAAATCATGCTTCTGTATTTAATTTTTGAGAAATCACTGATTTTGATTGTTTCTTTTTGTAGTGTTGGGGATTGAATCCAGGGCCTTAGGCATGCTAGGCAAGTGATCTATCCAAACTGTGCTATACTGTTTTTGACAGTCACCGTAGGACTTTACTTTCCCACTGACATTGCATAAGAGTCTTAGGTCCTCCACATCCCTGCCAAGATTTGTAACTTGCTGTATTCTCAGTGGTAACCAATCTAGTGGATGTCAGAAAAAAATTGATATACTGCAATCTGAGTTCTTGTTGTAGCACTAAACACTTTAAAATCTCTATTACCTTTAGAAATGGGGAACAAAATGAGAGGAAGAATTTGTATCATTCTAAAGTGGTTGAAGTATTTGTGTAGTATATGCAGTGTGCTCTTATAATATACTGGTACCATATATTCCTGGTTAAGGAATTTACTGGCTTTAGCAGCTAATGGAAAAGTTAGGAATAGATAATACATTTCTAGCCTTTTTACTTTTTTGTTTGGTCAAATCAGCAATCACTGGACACAAATCTGTTGACTTGGTTTCTGTATTTCTTCAAGAGAGTTTAAATACAGTATTTGACAATTGGCGTTTTAGAATAACATATGGAGAGGTTAAGAAATTTCAAATAAAATAATTTTAATTTCAGAATGACCTTAATAAAAGGGACAATGGCTGAGGAAGGTGCCTTTTTTTTTTTTTTTGGTACTGGGGATCGAAGTTGGGTCCTTGCACTTGCGCAGCAGGTGTTGAAACCACTGAGCTAAATCCCTGGCCCAGTGCTTTTTAATATTTCATTATAAAAGAGCTAGTTTTCAGAATATTTGTCTTATTAATTTATTTTTTGTAATACTAGGGATCAGAGCAAGGGATACTGAACCACTAAGCTATATCCTTAGCTCTTTTTATTTTTTGAGATAGGACCTAGCTAAATTGCCCAAGTAGCCTTGAACTTGGAATCCTCCTGCCTTAGTTCCCCAGTAGCTGGATTGCAGGTATGCGCCACCACACCCATGCTACTGTTACTAGTTTTGTAGTACTGAGGTTGAAACCCAGGGCATTTGCACTGAGCAGTATCTTCAAAACCCCTCTCCCCTTTCTTTTGGAGATGGGGGTCTTGCTATGTAGTTCATCCTGGCCTTGAACTTACTGTGTAGCCCAGGCTGGCCTTGAACTCAAGGTGATCTCTTGCCTGAGCTCCCCATGTGCTCAGATAACAGATGTGTGCTGCCATGCCAGGCTTTCCAGTCTTTTTGAAGTTTTGACTTTGAGGCAAAGTCTTGCTAACTTGCCCAGGCTGTGCTTGAACTTGAGATCTTTTCTGCCTCAGCTTCTCAGATTGCTTCTGGTTTGGGTATACACCACCACACCAGTGAGTCAGGTGATTATAACACAATAATAGTAAAACTAATGTTTATTGACGGCTTACTGTGTATTTTAATGTCTTTGCACCTATTCACTGAGTCCTTACAACTACCTGGTTAGTGTTATCTTAGTGGAGGACCTACTGTCCTTATACAAAGGTAGGGCGTCAACTCAAAGTCTCTGATTTAAAAATTTATGTTACTTCTACTCTACCACTGTATTAACCTCTGCAAGGGAGAATATACTGTTTATGATAAGATCTGGGTAATTTTTTTCTCTTTCATATCTTGCTGATATCTAGAAGGAATTTTCAGTAGTGTACAATATACAGTGTGTCAGTGTTTTGATGTTTGTTGAATAGAAATATTAGATTTTTGGATAAGATGCCAAAAAAGAGAACTATTAGTTCAGAGTATTAAAGATGGTTTTGAAATCTAGTATGTAAATTAATTAAGGTCAGAATTTGTGGTTTTCTGTATATTTAGGAGCATATATATTTGCAACAGAGATGAAATTCAGTTCAGGGCAGGTGGTAGTTTTTCTTAATATCCTCTGTCAGTTCATGGAAAAGTTGACATTGTAGTTATAGTTTAGCAGCAGACAGAGATTTCTGACAGGAGAGGAAGCATTTGAGACTTTTCACGTGGTCAGCTTCTTAGTGGTTTCTTATTCTGGGCTTTATAATTATAAGGTATCCTGAGTGTCTGATCTTTGTTGGGATAAAGACAGCTCATGAAGGAGCAACAACCTGTAATCTTAAAGTATATGCTATTCAATTGACCATTTGACATAGCCATGGGAAACTTCAGTTGTACAAGTTGGCCAGATAATCAACATGTCAGATATCTTCTGAGAAAGCCTCTCTGCCAGTGCTAAAAATCCTAGTGGCTCCTTTAGAGGATGATGGTCAGGAAGTTGTGTGTGTAGCTGCATGGTTGAACTTAATTCTGTGGGCATACTGAAATAGCCCCAGAGAGATGATCACTTTAATGAAAGGCATATGTGCTGCTGAGCTGATTTTTGTAGAAAGGGTAATTTAAGTGTGTATCATTTAAATTTTGGCTACTTAACCAAATCAGAAGGTTAAAATGGAAAATGAAGATAGTATTTCTATTTTTCTTAATCAATTTCTATTTCATTTTTTCACTTCTAGACCATTCTTTTTTGAATTATGCTTTCACAAATTGTAATATTTAATAAAGGCCAATGTCAATGAGAATAGTTGGTCCTGGGACATTGACCTTTTTCAAAGATACATGTTAATATTGTAGGCACTGCCAGTGTGCTCAGATGGTTTGATCCAGTTATTTATTTCTCTCCTTTCAGGACTGGCCAAGACTGTGTCTTGATGTTTGCCATCTTATATGGCATGTTTTACCCACACATTTTCCAATTCAATAAGCAGACTTTAAAAATTAAATGAATTTGTGGTCATGTCCTCAGAGACCTTATAATTAGAGACAGATTTATGTATTAATATAAGTAGCTAACATGAAGCATGATATTAAAATGACTAACATAAATTTTTGGAAAACTTAAAGAATAAGCATAACATTCCAGAGTAAAGGAATTATAGTTTGAGCTGACGCATGGAGGTAGAGAAATATTGTGCATTTCCGGAAGAAGCTAAATAAGTCTGTTATGAAGGAAATTGGCAGTATTATGGCTGTGTGCAGAACTAGGAAAGGGAATAAACTTTGGAGTCTGAGACTTGGCCTATGCTACCTTTATTTTGGAAGCTTGGGCAAATTACCTTCACTTACTAAGTCTTTTTTTTCTCATAAAATTGAAATAACAAACACAAGTGTTTTTAAGATTAATGTATGTGAAAATGTACAAACAATTAAATTCTCTATAAATTAATATTTTTTGGATGGAGGCGGTAACAGATGATATTAAGAAGATAGGTTGGGATTAATGTATTGTAGGAATGCCAACACAGCTAGTTTTGACTTTTTTTTTGAGAGAGTAGGGAACCATCAAAGGCTCTTAAGCAGGGCGTGACTTGAGTAGATCTGTTTTATAAGGGTAACAGGTGGCACTGGTGTATCATTGATTCTAAGTATCCAGAGACTAAGAGCAGCATGACTAATTGGGTCATCAATTAGGGAGGCCATCATAGTGGCCAAGTGAAAGAAACTTAAGGTCTGAATTAGAGGAAGTTGATTTGGTAAGGAGCCAGTATAATCTAGAATCCTTAAAATAGGCAGAAATTATTGGCCAAATAGATGAGAGTTTTGAAGAGAAGAAAGAGTTAGAGATGATTCCAGGAGTGTAATTAGAGTGTGGAATGGAGGAATAGGGGAGAGTGTAGCCTCTAAGAATATTGTATTTAGGAAATTGGAAATGGAGATAGATAACAGAGAACAGATTTGTGTTCAAATAAATTATTTTTTGAATAAATTAATGATACCCATGTTGAGTTGATTAGGGAGAATGTTTTGAGTTGTGACTAAAACCTCTGGAATAGGAGTCAGAGCTGGTTTTGAATCCTGGCTGTGGTACATTTTGGTTGATGTGTCTTTGAACACACAGTCACCTAACTTGTGGGCCTTGGTTTTCTCAACTATAAATGGGATAGAAACAAAACCAATCTAGGGGCCGGGGATTTAGCTTAGTGGTTTCGCCATCTGCTGCGCAAGCGCAAGGACCCGAATTCGATCCCCAGTAACAAAAAAAACCCAAACCAATCCTACAGGATTATTATAAGAATGGGAGGAGATAATGAAAACACATAGTAAGAACTTTATACAATGGTATAATGTTCGGCACATGGATTGCAGGTATATGGTGACCTTATTTGTGAAGCTGGAGAGAGAGAGTAGGAATGATGATGGAATCACAGAAATGGATAGATTATTCAATGACAAACTTTGGGAGTACACATAATGAGGAGTGAGAAGGAGAAAAGAGCCAAGGGAAGAGATAAGGAGTGCTGGGACAGGTCATAGGTTACTAGGGTTATATCTTAACTATTTATATTCTCAGTTGTAATGTTCTAATAACATGTAAATATGCTAATACTCTTATAAAACTATCATAATTCAGATACTTTTCTTAATTTTAATATAAAGTTTTAATACGTTTACGATTTATACATGGATACTTATATGATAAATATATTTTACTGATGTTGAAGCTTTTTAGTCTTCAAATAATTATCAGTATATTTTTGAAGTATTAGTGTATTTTTAAAACATTCTGTTTATGATATAGTCCTTATTCTTTCCCAAATTTGATAATCATTATATTTTTTCCCCTCATTCTCAATTGTAAAGCAGAGCATCAAAGATCTTAGCAAGAATGAAAAGTGCTTATTTTTTCTTAAAATGGCAGCTATGCATATATATCTTTTAATTGTATTTTTTTTGGTGTTCTAAATAATAGATTCTTTATACAATTGCATATGTACGAGTGGATGAACATACCATTGGTGATCCAGAGGATTTTTGTCAAGATTGGATAAACCATGTATCACATTGATTGTAGAGGTTAGTAGATTTAGTTCCTGAGGATGTGTGCATTTTTCTGTAGCAGCATTTAAAAATGCATGGATTATCAGGTAGCAATTTTCCCTAGATCTTTATGGGTTTTTTCCCCCCATTTCTTAGCTACCTTGCAAGAATCAGTGAGGTTCTCGTTAGTTTGTGTGTCTTAAGCTTCTATTCTCTGTAATGATAAACATAAAAAAGTTAATAGGAAAGAAGAAAAAGATAAAATTTGAAGATATTGCTTAGCAGTGTGCATGAGGGAAAGAATGGGTGATGGTTTATGGGTAACATTGTCTGCCACACACAAAAAAAGAATGTTCCATGCTCCAGAAGTCATCATGGAGTTAATAAACAGGAGGTATTGAAGGAGGCAGCATCATGGTAATTGAATATTCCTGATTCTGCTGTTTTGACATGCACTGTGATTTTTAAAAAAGCCATTTAATCTCTGCTTCATTGTGAGAAGAGTTCAAAAATGTCAGTTTCACTATTAGATGGTATCTGATGGACCTTTGATTGAAATTCCACAAATACAGTTTGCAATTATCTGATATCAGGTAATCAATAGCCACTGACTCTTGGGATTTTGTAACTTTAGTCCAAAAGTGTATTTTGTTACTATCTTCTAATTTAACTCTTACACTATTTTAACTACTCCTTCCCACTACATTCTGTTACTTCTTTGTATGCATATTAGTGATTATGGTATATGATGCTTAATTTATGTGGAATTTTGAGGGATGGAATATTGTATAAACCAGTGTTCAACTTTAGAATTAATTTTGCTTTACTTTTGCTATTTCACATACTTCGAGTGTGTAGAGAAGTAGAAAATTGGGAGGCTGGAAGAATTGTTTTAAAGAGCAATGAGGGCATTATTTATCCTTTAGCTTTTATAACTTTGGTTTTCTTTTTGGTACCAGGGATCGAACTTGGGACCTTGTGCTTGTGAAGCAGGAGGCGGAACCACTGAGCTAAATCCCCGACACTTTTATAACTCTGTACTTAGATTTTATAAACTCTTTAGAACTTTTGGGTGTATGAGAGATTAATGCCTTTATGGTATGGTATGCTGAAGACAAGTAGGTCAAACTACAAATGCTAGAACTTAAGTAGTAACTTAAATAAAAACATTCTAGAGTTTATACATCCAAATGATCATTGTTCTACTAAGTAATTGGTTTGGGTGGATCTTAGTTTGGCTTTTATGTAGTCTGAAGTCTTATATAATATATGTTATCTCCCTTAAACTGACTTTTATAAACTGAAGTAATCCTGCTCATCACCTTGCAAAAACTGATTTCTAGCAGGGTATCTGCTAGTTATTGGCTGTGGTGAAAGGGCCTCCTTGGGAGGTGGGAGTGTTTGTGGACCTCAATGTCTGCGTGTTGAGTCTGCCACTTACTCACTGCCTCTAGGGTACAGATGAGGATTGTTGCTTTATCACCTGCTCCAGTCCAGCCAAGCCACCCCTGTGATTTCCCTTCTTCCTCTGTGTGTGTGTGTGTGTGTGTGTGTGTGTGTGTGTGTGTGTGTGTATTGGGGGAGGAGCAGTAACAGGTGTGAGCAGAAATGAGTGTGGCCTTGTTATGGGCTATACGGGGTTGAGGCAGTCTGCAGATGTGTTAGGGAAAGAGAGACTCCTCTTTTGGTTTCCTTGCTTGCAGACTTGGACACTAGTGCATCTGGATGCATGGGTTTCCTCACTGGGGGATCTCCTTTTGCTGGGGAGAGGATAATAAGAGATCGGTGGACTTGTGGACAGGAAGATGCTCTGATTGCTTTATTTCTAGGGGCCAGGGATACTATCAAAGATTGCATTAGCAGACACTTTCTGCTCAGCACTTCATTGTGAAAGTTCTCATGTTGGCCCCTTGGGGTGTCTTGGCTGGAGGGAAGCAACTCCCACAGGAACCATGATTTATTGTTTCTTTTTTGGGACTAGATTTTCTCCCCACTCCCAACATATTGTGTCGTATTTGGTACTGCACTGCTTGACATTTTCATTGTAAGTACATTTTCATTTAATTGAGTTTTTTTGAAAAAAGGCTGGAGCTAGGAGCAAGCCTCTATTTAAAATCATAGGAACAGAAATTAGATTTCAGATTTCTAGCCATAGATTTCTAAAGAAGCATCCTGCTGGCCTCATTTGATTTTGTCAAGTGTTGGAATGGCATTTAGTGATTTGAAATGGTATTTAGAAATTAACAGATTTAGTGGAATTTAAGGGCTAGTACCTTGTTAGATTTATAATTCAGAATTGATCTACCAGAAAAATTTTATGAGTATTACCCATAAAATGTAGATGCTAACTAGAGCTTCCTTTTCATGGTTTTAGTCTCAAACTACTAATTGCAGGGATTGTCAAAGTTAAGAGTTGCTCATTCTTTTCCCTATCCCCAGTCTTGACTTGCAATTTTTATGTAATTTATTTACTTTTACTTTCCTTAGCTTCTGGGCTCCTATTTCTGAAAGCGCTGCTTTGTTTCCATCCTTGTCAGCTTAGACATGAAATCCATCTACTTCTCATACACAATCCCTTTTTTTTTTTTTTGGTAGCAGGGATCAAACTCGGGTCCTTGTGCTTTTGGGGCAGGTGGCGGAACCACTAAGCTAAATCCCTGGCCCCACAATCCCTTTTACCTAAGTATTACATGACTGAATTCTTGAAGATGTGTTGAGTCATAGGAAAAGCCCTTGCCTCAGGAGAATTTGGTTTGCTGTGCTTTCAGTTCCGCTCATTCATTTATTCATTCATTTTGTGAGACAGGGTCTCGCTATGTAGTTCAGCCTGGCCTTGAACTCACTATGCAGCCCAGGCTGGCCTTGAACTCATAGCAGTCCTCCTGTCTCAGCTTCCAGAATGCTGGGATTACAGGCTTGCACCACCACACCTGGCATATTTTTTTCTTTTTAAAACCTATAAGCATTTCCATAATATTAAATGCATACAGTCCCTTTTTCAGGAGATTCTAATTTATAAATTACCATCAACCCCCTCCTTTCCCTCATACAGATGTATAAATTTCTAAATAGCCTTTCTAATATATGAAGGATTAATATTTCATGATTTAACTGGTATTTGAGCAGCTGCTCTTTGCAAGGCAGTGAGTTAAGTGCTGGAATAAAACAGTTTCTTAGCATGAGCTGGGAGAAGATGGAGACAAATGAGTAGGTAGTCAGGTAATGTCAGATTCAAATCACTCCTCAAATTGCTGTGATATGATAGTCCATGCAAGGAAAGACTGCGCAGTTACATAATATGCGGCAAAAGATAACAATTACCAGGAGAGATAGAAAAAAGGTCTGTGGAAGTCTGTATGGCCAGAATGGGAGGGACATAGGTAGGTAGGGTGTGTGCGTGTGTGTGTAGCATGTGGTATTTGATCAGGACCTCCAGTGGGATGGCTTTGGATCTATGGAAATGCAGGGATGGTCTGGAGCTGATGGAACAATATTCCTTGTTGAGTGATACACTTGGTCAAAGAATTAAGCTGGGAAAACTTAAGGTACACTTAAGGTATTGGGATTTGGATGGCTTTTGGGGAGTGATAGAGGGTTTCTTGGGTCTAGATTGGCCTACTCTTAGGAAATACTCCCTTTCTGATCTGATATTCTCTGTAGACATGTGGGAGTTACTTTTTTTAATGGAATTATGGAAATATGTCATATTTTGTTGCTAAATACAGTGCCTTCTATTTATATTTGGATCCAGTTGTAAGCAGACTAAAGCAAAAATGGGCACTTGAAAGGAATCAGAAATCTTGTGGAACTGAGAATGGCCTTCAAGAGGGGTTTGGAACTAGGGGCTAGATATATTCAGATTTTCTTCTAGCTTCTCTTCTCTCTGTGCCTCCGTGCTGCTCTTTCTTCAGACTTACTTCCTCCAATTTTGTGCTCAATGGAGTAGGCTGAAGATGTCTATGTCATATCTTCTAGCTTACTTTTACAGGTTCAGTAACTCAGAGAAGGTTTGATTCTTTGATTCCAATTCCAGATGCCTGTAGAAAGGGTGAATTGTGCAAGGGATTCATACCTGCCACATTTGCTGTGGTCAGGGATACAAAGTTATGCTATATATAATTGTCTAATAAGATTTAGTATCTTTGCCACCTACTTTCTCTGCTTAAACCATGCTATAATTTAGCATACTAGAGGGAGCATTATGTTTGGAGATGGACTGCCACTTAACTTGATTTATAATTTTGGTCATTGTAATTTTTTCCGGACTCCAGTTTCCCATTTGTAAATTGGAGTTACTATTATTTACTTCAATAGGTAGTACTTGAGAGGGAGTTTATGTGTTCTGATTTGCGCTGGTGAGTTAAGATCTCTTTGGGTTCAACTTGTCTTATTATTTTGGTGCCTTTGATAAGTCAGTCAGGTTATGAGTCCCAGTTTTTCATCTGTAAATTTGGATAACTGTATTGCTCCATGTTTTTCTGAGACTCAAAATGCCACGTGACTATAATGTATTTATTAAAAAGCCACTGTGCCTGGCATAAATTTTTTTTGGTGGTGTGCTTTGCACATGGTAGGCAGGAGTTCTGCCACTAAGTTACACCCCTAACCTCTCATTTATATTTTAAAATTTATTTTTATATTCAGAAAAAATAATATTCTTTGTAGAAAACTTAAGTGAACTTAAAAAATATGAAACTTGTCACCCAGAAATAACGATTTGTTCTTCTAGTTCACACTAAGATATTTATGCTCATGAAGTTTTGATGACCCAGAATTAGACAAAAAACAGAAAAGAATCATCTGAAATTTTTCCATCACCTTGAATATTACCCTTTCTCTGTGCCTTTTGACCATTTTTGATTTTTTAGATGTTTTCCGCACAAGTAATGATGTGAGTGAAAAACCAGTGGATGTAGGTATATTGTCTTTTCTAACTCTCTGGGAAAATAGGATTTCCTCCTTAAGAAAAAGTGCAAGTTCTATTCCTGAAGTATGAATGATTTGTATGGACAGTTATTTTTTCATGAATAGTTTAATATTTTCAGAAATACCAGTGGCAAAGATGATAACAATGAAGTGAAGTCTTCACACTTGCCTTTTCTTTTCACTGTTACTTTTGATTGTACTGGGGATTGAATCCAGGGTCTCATAAATGCTATACTGCTGAGCTATCACCAAATTCTTAAATGTTCACTGGTCATTTTTTTCCTTGGAGATAGGAGGAGGGAAAGTTCCTTCTTTGTCTTTAGAGAAACAAATACTATACTGATGAAAAATATGAATTAGAAAATTATTTAAAGGAAAATAAAAGAATATGTTTACTTTTTTGTTAGTTTTTTTTCCTTACATGGATGTAATGTTGACTTGAGCTAAACTGGAAATTGTTTTTCTTTTTGGGATTTAAGATTCTCAAGAGTTTGATGCTTTTCCTCTGAGACCAAATTTTTTTGTGCAGTATTCTTTTAAGCTTACAAGTTTTATAATTAAAATTTTTCCTTATCTGTGAAACATGAATTTTAAAAAATTTGCTCTGTAT
>NW_004624758.1:80610-131840 GCF_000247695.1 Heterocephalus glaber
TATAAATTATTATTATTATTTTATTTTGGTACTGGGAATCAAACTCAGGACCTCACACTTGCCAGGCAGGCGTGGCGTCACTGAGCTACATCCTTGGCCCTATATCATAAATTATTATGATGTATGTGTATCCTTCTTTTTTTCAGCCATAGCTAGGCAAGTGCTCTGCTGTTGAGCTTTATTCTCTACCCCTTTTTATTTTAATTTTGAGACAAGGTCTTGATAAATTGCCTACGTTGGCCTAAAACTTGTGATCAATCCTGCTGCCTTAATTCCTGAGTAGCTGAGATTATAGGCATGTGCCACTGTGCCTGTCTATGTTGCCTTTGTAAAGTAATGAAATATTCAAGTAAGAAGCATAGGAAGTAGTTTTATGAAACTTTTTTTTCTGGAGGTGCTGGTGATCAAACCCAGAGACTTGCACATTCTAACACTGAGCTACACATTCTTGTTTTTTGGTACTGGGGATCGAACTCGGGTCCTTGCGCTTGCGAAGCAGGCAGTGAAACCACTGAGCTAAATCCCCAGGCCTGAGCTACACACTCTTACGAAGACTTAAGCTTGTCTCACTCATTGTTGTCAAGTCTTTACATTGGTTCTCAGGTCTCTTCTTTTGGCAGTACCATGCTGTTTTTATCACTGTAGCTTTGTAGTATAATTTAAAGTCAGGGATTGTGATTCTTCCTGCCTTGGCTTTGTTGTCCAGAATTGCCTTTGCTATTCTAGGTCTCTTCTGGTTCCAAATGAATTTTTGGATTGTTTTTTCCAATTCTGTGAGATACGCTGTTGGAGTTTTGATTGGGTTTGCATTGAATCTGTATAACAGTTTTGAAAGTATGGCCATTTTCACTATATTGGTTCTTCCTATCCAAGAATAAAGGATATCTTTCCACTTTCTGATACCCTCTTTGATCTCCTTTTGCAGAGTGCTGTAGTTTACATTGTAGAGGTCTTTTACTTCCTTTGTTAGATTGATTCCGAGGAATTTCATTTTTTTGGATGCTATTGGGAAAGGGATTGTTTCTCTAATTTCTCTGTTATTCCTGTACAGGAAGGCTATTGAGTTTTGAGTGTTGACTTTGTATCCAGCTATGCCCCTGAATTTAGTTATCAAATCTAGAAGCCTTTTGGTGGAGTTTTTGGAGTCTTCTATGTAGAGTATCGTGTCTTCTGTAAATAATGATAATTTAACTTTTTCCTTTCTTATCCTTATACTTTTTATTTCTTTCTCTTGTCTAATTGCTCTGGCTAGTGTTTCCAGAACTATATTGAACAAGAGTGGTGGCAGTGGACATCCTTGTCTTGTTCCTGATTTTAGTGTGAAAGCTTTTGTTCATTTAGTATGATGTTGGCTATTGGTTTGTTATAGATGGCTTTTATCAGATTGAGATAAAGACCATCTTTTCCAATTTTCTGTAGGGGTTTTATCATGAATGGGTGTTGGACCTTGTCAAATACCTTTTCTGCAGCTGTTGAGAGGATCATATACTTTTTGTCTGTAGCTCTGTTAAGATAGTGTATTACATTTATTGGTTTGTGTATGTTGAACCATCCCTGCATCCCTGGGATGTATCCAAGTTGATCATGGTGTATAACCTTCTTGATGATTTGCTGTATTCTGTTTGCCAGTATCTTATTAAGAATTTTTGCATCTGTGTTCATTATGGAAATTGGCCTGTAATTCTCCTTTTTGGTTGGATCCTTCTCTGGTTTTGGAATCAGGGTAATGGTTGCTTCCAGGAATGAATTTGGGAGTATTGCTTCCCTTTCAATTTCATTAAAGAGTTTGAGAAGTAGTGTCATTAGGTCTTCTCTAAATTTCTTGTAGAATTCAGCAGTGAATCCATTAGGGCCAGGACTTTTTCTTTGTTGGTAGGGTCTTAATTACACTTTCAATTTCATTAGCTGATACTGGTTTATTTAGAATTCCTATATCTTCTTGATTCAGTTTTGGTAATTCATATGTATCTAGGAATCTGTCCATTTCTTCTGTGTTTTCCATCTTATTAGAAAACAGTTTCCCAAAGCAGGTATTGATGACCTTCTGGATTTCTGCAGGGTCTATTGTTATTTCACCCTTTTTATTCCTAATTGCATAGATTTGAGCCTTTTCTTTCCTTGTTTTTTTGATAAGGTTGGTTAACGATTTGTTAATTTTATTTAATCTTTCAAAGAACCAACTCTTTGATTCATTGATTATTTGTATTATTTTTTAGTCTCCATTGCATTAATTTCTGCTCTGATTTTTATAATTTCCTCCTTCATATGAGCTTTGGGCTTGACTTGCTCTTCTTTTTCTGGAAGCTTGAGGTTCAACATTAGGTTCTTTATTTGAGCCTGCTCTGTTTTTGTGATATTTGTATTCACTGCTATAAATTTCCCTCATAAGACTGTTTTCGTTGCATCCCCTAAGTTCTGGTATGTTGTATTGTCATTATTGTCCGATTGTAGAAACTGTCTGATTTCTTCTTCAATTTTATCTGTGACACCATTTGTTGTCCAGGAGGGTGTTTCCATGTGTTTATGAAGTTCTTGTGGTTTCTTTTGCCATTGATTTCCAGTTTCATTGCACTATGATCTGATAATATGCACAGGATAATTTCAAGTTTTTGCATTTACTTAAGCATGTTTTATGCACTAGTATGTGGTCTGTTTTTGAGAATGTCCCATGTGCAGCTGAAAAGAGTGTATATTCTGATGTTGTGGGGTAGAATACTCTATAGACATCTACTAGGTCCATTTGTTCAAAAGTTTGGTTCAGTTTTTAATATTTCATTGTTGATATTTTGTCTAGTTGATGTGTCCATTTTGACAGTGGGCTGTTGAAGTCTATTACAACTGTATTAATGCTTATATGATTTTTCATGTCTGTTAATATTTGTTTTATATAGTTGGGTGCACTGCTATTTGGTGCATGTGTATTTGTGATTGTTATATCTTCCTCTTGGATTGTTCCCTTTACAAGGATGATGTAGTGACCTTCTTTGTCCCTCTCAATCAGTCTTGGCTTGAAGTCCACTTTGTCTGCAAATAGGATAGTACTCCTGCTTCTTTCTGGGTCCCAGTGATGTGGAATAGTTTTCCAGCCTTTGACTTTCAGTCTATGAATTTCCTTTTGAATTAAATGTGTTTCTTGTATGGAGCATATTGTTCAGTGTTGCTTCTTGATCCATTCTGCCAGTCTTTTTCTTTTGATTGGTGAATTGAGACCATTAACATCGATAGTTATAACAGATATGTATTGTCTTATCTCTGTCATGTTATTTTCTTGTTGTTGGCTTCCTTCTTTCCTTTTCTGTTTTAATTTTTTGCCTTGCCTGGTGGATTCATTTTGGGTTTCGTGGAGTTGTAATCCTTGTTTTCTCTTTCTAGAATGTCCTTCAGAACATTTTGGAGCGCTGGTTTGGTGATCATGCATTTCTTCAGGTGTTCTTTGTCATGGAAGTGTCTTATTTCTCCATCAATTTTGAAAGTTTAGCAGAGTACATAAATCTGGGTTGGAGGTTGTTTTCCTTTAGGGCTTGAAATACTTCACTCCAAGCTCTCCTTGACTTGAGAATTTGTATTGAGAAGTCTGCTGTGATTCTGATGGGCTTTCCTTTATCTAGAAATGAGTCAAAACACATCAAAGTCCTTTACAGAGAAAATTATAATTTGAACTATAATTCATAAAGGATCTGAACAGATGGTTTTTATTGCCATTGTAAATCACATTTGAAAAATGACATTTTTCTGATCCTTCATTCTTAAGTATCTCAGTTGATTTCTGTACTCTGGCCTTGTACGCAACACAGTAGTCTTTCTTATTCTCTATATGCTGTCATATATATTCTTTTTAAAAAGATCATATATTCTGTGAAATATTAGTAGTTCTTAATGTTTTTTGTTTTCATATTGTATTTTCTAGAACTTCTAGTTCACTTTGCTTAGAAGTGATAATAGTGCATGTTTTTGACTTTTCCAGATTTTGTGTGCAGTATGGTATTTGCTGTAGGTTTTACACAGATAGGCTTTGTCGTGATATGATTGCTTCTATCAGGGCTTTTTTATTTGCAAATCCACATTTATAAACTCTGCTCTGAGACTGGGGTTCTGCTATTCATTTTTTTCCAGATGCCTTTACCATTCACCTTCCTATATTAAGATACTAAGTTTTCCAATCTCAAGGTAATAATATTTTTCTTTTTTTAACCCTAGAAACTTTGTTTTACCTTTCACATTTAGATTGTCTGTGTGTGTGCACGCGCACACACATGCACGTACATGTTAGAGATTAAATCCAGAGCCTTCAGCATGCTAAGTACACATTCTACCATGGACCTATATATCTGCAGTCCTTCACATTTTACTTATCCATCAGGAGTTGATTTTCTTTTATGTATGATGTAGGATAAGGATTAAGTTTTATTTTCCCATACTATAACACAATTGGTCTAATACCATTTATCATAAAGACTTATCATTTGCCTTCTGCATTGTAGTGGCAACTTTGTTGTGAATCTGGTGAGTTAAGGTGTTTGACTTTTAAGGATTTTTCTGTTTTGTTCAACTAGTCTATTTATTTTTGCACGGTATTGCATTCTTGTTAAGTTTTAGTAAGCCTTCAAATGTAGTCATCTAAGCTGTTTTTCCACTTCAGGATCATCTTGGCAAATCTTGGCAAATTTTCCTATAGTCTTTTTTTGTTTTGTTTTGTTTTTTTTGAGACAGAGTCTCACTATATAGTTCAGGCTGGCCTTGAACTCAGTATGTATCCCAGGCTGGCCTCAAATTCAAGGTGATCCTCCTGCCTCAGCCTCTGAAGTGCTAGAATTACAGGTGTGTGCTACAACATCCAGCTCCTTTAGCTTTTCTTTTCCTTTTAGATCATCTTGGTAAATTTTTTTGAACTGGGATCAAACTCGGGTCCTTGGGCTTGCGCAACAGGGAGCGAAACCACTGAGCTAAATCCCTGGCCCCTATCTTGGTAAATTTTGATCCTTTGTATAAATTATAGAATTAGTTTTTTAGTATTTTTCCAAATATCTGCTAGGTTGTTACTGGACGGTATTGTCTGTAAATCAATTTGGAGAGAATTGACATCTTATCAGTACAAGTCGAATAACCCTTATTAAAAATTCTTGGGACAAAAGGTGTTTTAGATTTTGGATTCTTTTTGAGCTTGTAAAATTTACATGTGTATAATGACATGTGGGACTTGAGTCTAAAAAATTCGTTTATGTTTCATATAAAACTTTTACGTATATGGCCTGAGATAATTTTATACAATTTTTTTGAAGTACATCTGTGTTTTGACTGTGACCTATCATGTTAGGTCAGGTGTGGAATTTTGTACTTGTAGCATCATATCAATGGTCAAAAAGTTGTAGGCTGTGGAACATTTCAGATTTTGGATTTTTGAACTAGGAATCCTCTGTTTATATTTGAGTATTCTGAATATGGTATGTCCTTTAAGTTTTCCTAAATTTCTCACAGGTGTATATTTTAGTTTTCTGCGTAGAGGTCTTGTACATCTTTCTCTAGATTAAGGTATTTGATGTGTTTTGATGTCATTGGAATAGGTGTTTCCATACTTATTTTTTTGTGGTACTGAGGATTGAACCCAAGAAGTGCTGAGTTACCTCCCCAACCCTTCTTATTTTTTATTTTTATTTTTATTTTTATTTATTGGTTGATTGATTGGTGCTAGGGATTGAACTCAGGACCTTGCGCTTGGGAGGCAGGTGGCAGAACCACTGAGCTAAATCCCCAGCCCCTTAGTTTTTATTTTAGACAGAGTATCATTAGGGTGTTTGTGCTGGTTTTGAACTTGTGATCCTCCTGCCTCAGCCCCCTGAGTGCTGGGATTATAGCTGTCACCGTGCCCACATAAATTTTATTTTTTAAAATGGTTTATTGCTTGTATATAGAAAATTATTTGATTTGTATGTTTTATTGTTCTAGTGATATATCTACAGATTGTTGGGTTAGCTTTTTGTCGTATGACAAAATAGCTGAGAATAACAACTTAAAGGAGGAAAGGCTTATTGTGGCTCACAGTTTCAGAGGTTTCAGTCCATGGTTGGCGGTGTCCATTGCTGTGATCCTGAGGTGAGGTAGAAACATCTTGGTGGCAGGGTGCCAGGAAACAGAGAGAGAGAGATAGAGAGAGAGAGAGAGAGAGAGAGAGAGAGAGAGAGAGAGAGAGAAAAGAGAAAGAGACACAGGCAGCCAGCAAGGAAGGGGTAAGAGAGTCAGCGAGGAAGGGGTTAGGGACCAGGCGTATTCCTCAAGGTCAGACTTCCCATAACCCACTCCCCTGAACTAGGCCACACCTCATAAGTTTCCATTACCTCCTAATAATGCCATCATATTATTATCTCATTAGTGGATTAATCCACTTGATGAAAATAGAGCCTTCATGATCCAGTCATCTTCCAAAAGCTCTACCTTTGAATGCATGAAACTTTGGGGGGACATTTTAGCTCCAAACCAGAGCAGTTTTGAGTTGTCTATGTACTAACGATACCATCTGCAAATAAGGGAAATGTTATGTTTTTGAAGTCTTAATGTCTTATTTGTTTATTTGTTAAACAGTGATTTTATTGCTTGAGTACAAAGTCAAATTTATGCTACCAGGACAGAGGCTTTCGATGATTCATATTTCCAGTTGGTGGGGAGGACCATGGGTATTATAATATGCAGTCATTTGGTGACTTTGGCTGTCAGAACCATCCTTACCCTTTCTGTTAAACTCTCAAGGTGCTTTTGAATAGCAACCTCTTTCTTAATTAAGTTGTAGAGATTCTCAGGAAGATGGGAATAAGTCCTTCGGCTTAAGGATTTTCAAGATTTTATTGCCCATCACAAAAGGATTTCCCAGGATCACATCATAGTTCAAGGGAGTCAGGCCCTTCTTTTTTTTTGGTACCTGGAATCGAACTCAGGTCCTTGCACTTCCGCAGCAGGTGGTGAAACCACTGAGCTAAATCGCCCGCCCTGGCCCTTCTTGACTAGTTTGTAAATATTCTTCTTCACATCTTCATAGGTCACCTATAGCCAAGTGGGACAGGCCCTTTCCTGGAACATTCGTGTGATACAGGATGGTGGCCATTTGGACGCATTTCATTTTCTTATTGCTTTGAATAAAATTTGTGGTACAAATTTGAATAGAATTGTTAATAGCAAACATCTTTGTCTTGTTGCCAAACTTAGGGGGAATGTGTTCAGTATTTAGCCATTAAGTATAATGTTTGTGGTAAATCTGTAAAGATTCTTTACAGATTAAGGATGTTCTCTTCACCTCCTAGTCTAGTCAACATGAGTAATTTATCCTCATCTGTTCAATGTGGAATACCTTTACTGAATATGTTGAAGTGATCACATGATTATCTTCATTTTGTTAATGTGGTTAATTACATTGATTTCAAATGTTAAATCAATTTTGCATTCTTGGAATTTAGTATTTGTGGTAATTTAAAGTGATTCATCTGCTTTTTAAGGTAGGATTAATAATTGCATGTCGTATCATTGTGGTATATCTCTGGAAGTAATAAATCATGTAATTATGCCTGTCTGCCAAGCTCTTGTGTCTCTGGATATTGTCACATGGATTTTAACTCTCTGACTTGGCTCAGTTTTTCCTTTAGTGGTAGTAAGTGGGGGTGTTTACGTACCCAGCGTAGGATTCCTACTATCAGTGAGATTCTACTAATAATTCATATTCTGCCCTCAGCTGATGGAATGTATGTTCTGAAATATTTGTGTTGTAGTCAGAGTTTTGCAAGGTAAATAGATTTAATACAGGACACATAATTTACAGGATTGTTATGATATTTACCCAAAAAAGTCAAATATGAAGGAGTGCAAGAGATTAGCCACACACTAGAGGCCCAAAGAATCCCGCTGAGGGCCTGGATCCCACAGCAACATCCCACACAAGTCCTGCTAAAGGTTTAGAGTCCAAGGCAATGTCCTCCACGAGTCCAGCCAGTGGCCTAGAGCCCCATGGCAGTGTCTCATGCTTGTCCGTATTGAGGATCTGCACCTGGAAGGCCCAAAGGCCAGTGGTGGAAGTCAGAAAACCTACGCTGGTGGGATGAAGGATTTGTGCCACCAGGCTGAGAGATCTACACTGGAGCCAGGAAGTGATGCTCACATTGAAGATCAAAGGAGAACAGCAGCCATTCCCAGCAACAGTGAAGCCCTGAGCTCCTCCAATGAGAAAGAACAGCCAAGTTCTCATCCGGAAAACTATGGTCGCGGCAAAGCTTCTCCTAGAAAATCAACAGCCCCCGATCTGTTCCTCCAGTTCTCTCTTTTTATGGCTATTGGCAACAAACCTCAAGTGGATCTTCCATGACCAGAGCATGCTGATTCAGTTCAGCTGGACAGTCCAAGTTGACCATTAGTTAATCCACCACAATTTGATAGATTTTTTATTTTAGTAGCATTACTTAACTTTATTTAAAAAAGAATCAATACTCAAGGAATAATATATTCCGGGAGATGATAACCACATGTATATATGCTATATAAAATACTTTATATATTATAATGTATAATTACTCAGAACTAGCCATTCCTGACAGGTTAAGGACACAGTCCACTACAAAATTGCACAATTCAAACACTTTCCACAATGTTTAGGCATTCACAGGCCACCCTCTCTTCTGACCAGCTGGCTATAAACTTGAGGGTCCCCACAGACTCCCTCAGATTTAGTAATTTGCTAGAATGACTCAATTCAATAAAGCCCTAAACCTATGATTACAGTTTTATAGCAAAAGGATGCAAGTTAGAACCAGACAAAGGGAGAGACATGTAGGGCAAGGTGTGGGAGGATTCCATCTGTGAAGCTTCTGTTCCACTCTACTATCCCAGTACATCAGTGTGTAACAATACACACACACAGTATTGCTAACCAAGGAAAGTCACTGAGCTTAGGTATTTAGTGTTTTTTATTGACCAGGCATCATTGATTGAATCATTGCTCATATGATTCAATTTCTAGCCCCTCCCTATATCACCTGACTTAAAGTTGCAGCCCTCTAATTATTCTGAATTATTTCTCAAGGCTACCTAGGATCTCCCGTCAAACTCCCATGAGTTACCTCCTTAGCATCTGCTGTCTGGTGTGGTTAGTGGGTCTCATCATTGAATAACTAAGGCACTCCAATCACTGGAGAAGTTCCAAGGATTTGGTTTAGAGTTACCTCCCAGGATCAGGAACAGAAGTCAGCCAAATTCTTCTTTATGCAATAATAAAAAATATATATGTAATATGATATATATATATATATTACATAATGTTTCACATGCACATTTTATCCGCACAACCTCCATGTGAAGCAATGTTGTGTTTTTTAATAAATGAGGAAAGTAATTTTAGAAAGGTTTAATTTTTAAACTATAGTAAGTATAGGGATGATCAAAATATATACTTTCTGAAACAGTTTTGGAAGTCCTCTTTTGTGTCTTTAGGAGTTGTGATTAAAAAAATACAGTGAATGTTGCTTCTGAGTGCCATTTAATGGAAAGGCAGGCTTGTAAAAACATTACTCGGTGTTTCATGTCAAAGTGACATGAAAAGTAAACGTTTTGAATTAATTCGAGACATCAAGGTAGCCAGGAGAGCACAACAAAGACAAAATACTTACGGAGGAGTTGGGGATGTGGATCAGTGGCACCACACCTGTCTGGGAAGCACAGGGTCCTGAGTTCGATCTCCGGTACTGGGAACAAAAATTTTTTAAAGAAGGCTTCTAGAACTGCTTCATTAAGTGGCAAGTATGATGGGATAAGTGTGTTCGAAGTGAGGGGGATTAATGGTAATGTGTCTTTTACTGTAATAAATTTTAAAAACTTCTAGCATTCACCGTATTTTTCAATCACACCCTGCAAGTCTGACATGAAAATATAGGTCCATTGGCTCCATTATATCTCTTGGACCCCTCAGGAAGGCCATTAATTGGGCTTTTGCAGGTTATATTAGTAATAATTATATAGTTTATGAATAACTGTCCATGTAAAATTGCTTCCAAATAAAAGATAGATAACAGAAAGCAGGGAGATAGATCTTTTACGAAAGGGAAGGGGGGACCAAGAGATGGAAGGAGGAGGAGAGGGGGAGGGGAAAGGGGTTACAGAAAAGAATTAAGATGTGTTATGTACAAGTACCAGCTCTCTATGATGAATGTAATGATTGTGTACTGTGAGCAGGTACTAGTAAAAAAAAATTACTCCCATTATATATGCAAAGGAGACATTTTATAAATTTTTAATGTATTTTTTTTGTACTGGGGTTTGAACTCAGGACCTTGCACTTGCAAGGCAAGTAGAGTGCCACTGAGCTAAATCCCTAACCCTAATGTATTTTTTCATGTGTGTATGTATGTGCACACACTAAATCGAGTCACTTTGACAGAACTGTCTTTAATTCATTGATATGAGATAAAGGATATTTTCCTAACCAAATATTTTTAAAGGCTTTATATGTTTCAATTTTTTCAGTTATTACAGGTTTCTATAAATGCTGTGTAGGGAAGGGAAAGGAGGGATAGGAGTTTTAAAACTTGTGTTGCCTAGTGCTGCAATAAATTTATACTATATTCATTAACTTTAACTGGGTCCTTAATACTTTTCCATGTGGTTATGGTATTTTACGAGTGAGTTCTCTTCTTTACCTTCACCTTTGTAAGCCATCTCCTACTATTGCATCTCTGATTTGCCCTCTAAATTTCAACACAAGATGTTTTGTATTTACAGCAACAGAAGCCATTAGAAAAGCATTTTTCCAGGCCCTTCCGTGAAACTTATAAAATGAAGTTATTAACACCAGCTCTGTTTCCCTCCCATAATAATAGCAGAGATTGTCCTTCTATTTAAGGTAATTCCGCAAACTTTGTTCTGGATCCTGACTCTGGCCCTTTTTTTCAGGACCCCATTCTAAGGATTTTCTCTTCTCTTCAGTTTTCCTCTTTCCAATGACTTTTCTTCCCTGTTGCTATTTAAACATACTTGGATCTCTGATTGAAACAATGAAAAGTAACCATTCCTTTTATTTTTCATAACTAAAATTTTGCTAAAATTTGTATTGCCCACATCCTTTTTAGTCTTCTACACATTTCTCTACCTTGTACAGTCTGCTTTTGTCCCTGCCACTTCATGGAAACTGCTGAAGTAAAAGGTGTGAACCTCTGTTGTTAAAAGTACAGGTTCTTTTTCACTTCTTAATCTTGCATGATCTGTCTACATCATCTGAAATAGTTGACAACTGTCTCCTTGAAAATCTTTTCTTCCTTAATCTTGACCCCATACTCAGTTTTCTTATTGTTTCTGTTTGTTGCCCATCATTCTCTTTTTCAGATTTTCCTTTCTCTATTCCTTAAATACTGTTGTTCTGGAGCAGTCTATCCCAGGACTTCTGTCACTTTCTTTTTACATGCGGTTATCATGTATTCTGGCGAAGTAAATCTGGACAACATTCATGGTTCTTCCTTATCTTTATACGCACAACCACCAAACTTTGGCACATAGTAGGGTTTCAGTAAATATTTGAAGAAGTGAAAGACTGACCTAGATAGGAGAATGCCAGGCCTTGAATGAGGAGAGAATTTGAATTGGGCGGGGGGAAGAGGATTCAATTGCAGTTGTGTTTGACGTTAGTTCCTTATTCATGCTACTTAGTGAGCTTTTTCTAGTGTTGTTTTTTTTAAAATTTTCAGTATGTTCTTAGTTTTTATTTGCTGAATAATTATTTTTTAAATAGCAAAACGTTTATTGGTACATTTTAGGCATACATAATGCTAAGACTCATCATAGGGAATGTGCACCTGTATGGATTTGTGTATTTTTCTATTTTGTCATTAATATTCTTGAATGAGATATATTCTTATGGATGTTTGGACATTCTCTCCACAGAATTCCCTGTATAAGGTATAATACTTTCTTGGATTTGAGTGGTAATTAGATGAGTGTTTATAATAATTCATTAAACTGTGTACATATGATTTGAATGATTTTGTTTTTTAATTTCACAATGACAAAGATTTTAAAAACTCCACAGAAGACTGAGTTTCCTGTATCCCTCCATATAGCAAAGGAAAATTCCAGGTGGATCAAAGACTTGAATACAGAAAGCAAAATTTTAAGCATACTAGATAAAAACAGATGCATATACATGTCAGGTTCCTCCAGAATCACCCACCAGGTTCATTGATTCTCTTGGAGGACTTAGAGAACTGCACATGTTTTTATTCCTGGCTAGGATTTATCACCAAAGGAAAAAGGCATATGGAGTGAGGTCTAGAGGAAACCAGATGTAAGCTTCTGAGTCCTCCTCTGGCAGAGTCATATAGGACAGGCTTAATTCCTTTAGCAATGAGTTGTGACAACACTTGTGAAATGCTGTCTTACTACAGACACAGTGCCCAAGGTTTTAAAAATTTATTTACTTTTTGTGGTACTGGGGATTGAACTGTGGTTTTTTCATACTAAGCAAATGGTGTAGCACTGAGCTACATCCCCGGTTAATTTTTTTTGGTGACATGGTCTTGCTAAGTTGCTCAGGCTGTAGTTGAATTAGTGATCCTCTTGCCTTAGCCTCCTGAGTAGCTGGTATTGCAGGTATGTGCCACCACATCAGTATGGCCTAGTGTTTTTATTTGGAGCTAGTCATGTTGGCACCTTCTGCCTAAAACGTATCGAATTCCTCCCAGAAGAAAAGCTAATATTTAGCATAAAGCACAGTTTGCAGACTTCAGGCATGAGTCATTTTTATCAGTTCTGTGAATGGTGAAAACCCTCCAGAAATCCAAGTTTCCAGTAACCAAATGAGGGCCAACCTTAGAAGGCAGGCTTCTCTGTGGCAGCAGTTTTGTTAACTTTTCTGTACAGTGTGTGTGTGTTTTTTTTTTTTTTTTTGGTACCGGGGATCAAACTCGGGTCCTTGCACTTGCGCAGCAGGCGGCGAAACCACTGAGCTAAATCCCTGGCCCCAGTGTGTGTTTTTTATAATATTGGATTGAAAAAGTATTCTAAGCATGAATAGGAATTGAGAAGCTATAAAGGGAAGGAATAGTAAATGTGACTATATATATGGAAAGGAAAAGTACTTTAGAGAGTCAGAAGGCAAACTGAGAAAATAGATTTGTAACATATGGGAGAAAAAAGGGAGTCCCCCAGTTTATAAAAGTTCTTACAAATCAGCAGCTGAAGAGCCGGGGATGTAGCTCAGTAGTAGCCCTCGAGGTCTCACATTCAGTCCCCAGTACCATAAAACAAAAACAAGAGCAAATCAGCAACTAAAAATAAGCATCAGGGGCCAGGGATTTAGCTCACTGATACTGCCACCTGCCTCAAAAGCACAAGCTCCTGAGTTCAATCCCTGGTACCAAACAAACAAACAGGAAAACAAAAAGCATCAGTAATTTGCTGAAGAAGATATTTCTCATGAGCTGTCTTTGCCTGAGTAAAAAAATAGATAAAAAGTAAAAAGAATACGATCATTTTTCATCTATCATATCCACTAAGATTGATAAATTACATTTTGTATGATTGATTACTCTGTAGGGGGGCATAGGGAAAATTGGTACTGTGTAGTGCTGAGGACATAAATTAGCACAACTCTTTTGAAGGGCATTTTCCTCAAAGCTGCTAAACTTGGTGAAACTTCTGCCTTTTTTTTTTTTTGTATTTTGGTACCAGTGATTGAACTTTGGACCTTGCACTTGCGAGGCAGTTGCAGTGCCCCTGAGCTGGATCCCCGGTCCGACACTTGTACCTTTTGACTCAACATTTATATTTCTAGTTTTAGCTTACAGAAACCTGTAAGAGAAGACAGATGCATATGGATACTTGGGTGTTCTTTTGAGTGTTGCCAGTAGTACTATAAAATTGGTGATAACACAAATAGAGGAATAATTAAATTTCTCTGCTTTTTTAGACTGAAGAGTTGTTTGAACTACATAGTATGTAAGTTTTAGATTCCCTTTGAATCTTCAGAACTTTGGGTTCCATTCCTTCTTGTTTCTGAATAGATCCTTTGGAGGTATGTTTTTGTTGCAGAATTATTGAGATTGGGTAATTTATATTGAGTTTATTTCTTACAGTTCTGAAAGCTGGGAAATCCAAGTATGAGAATCTTCCAACTAGTGAGGGCATTTATGCTGTATCATTCCATAGTAGAAAGATGAAGAGAGCACTGGAAAGCAAGAGTGCAAGAGGAGGCTGCTTTTTCATAACAAGCTCAGTGTTGCAAAACCCACATGCTTCTGTGATAACAACATTAATTTATTCTTGAAGGCAAAGCCTTCCTGACGTAACTCCTCTTGTTAGGTTCCGCCTTTAAACTCTGTTGCGTGGGGACCAGGTTTCTAGCACATGAACATGAACTTTGGGGGCATGTTCAAACCATAACAGAGGGTTAATTTGGTTTTTTCACTTTCATGAGGTTGTATTCAGGGCTGAGGGTGAAGGACAGGGTTCATCTGGCTTCTATGCCTCTAAAAACTTAAGAGTCAGGGACCATGTTAGTGTAAGCCTTTGATCTTCATTTTGCTAACCTTAATAGGTTGAAAATTTTATAGTTGGGTATATCTGCACATGTTGAAATTTCTTTCTTTCCATCAAGTTTGGACCTGATTGATTTATTTAAAGAACAGATGTGTCTCTATAGCTGACCTAACAGTGTTACATTGATCTTTCTTGTTGGATATGGAAGGTTTTTACTTCTTCCTTGGGTGTGCTCAGCCTCTTTCAGAAGGAACTCCACATGATATTTGGTGCCCTGTCTTTCCACTCCCACACCCCCTTCACAGGTAATTTTATTGCAGTTAGGGTGTTGCATTTAGCTTGTGTGTGTGTGTGTGCGTGTGTGCACGTGTGTTACAGGGCCTTTGCACTAAGCTACATCCCTAACCCTTTTTAATTTTTTAAAATTTTGAGACAGGGTCATGTTAAGTTGCTCAAGCAGGGCTTGACTTTGTGATCCTCCTGCCTCAGCCTCTAGAGTGCTGGGATGATAGATGTGTGTCACCATAAGTGGCTGTATGTAGCTTTCTTAAGTTGAATTGTAGAAAGTGTTAAGTACTACACTGGGAGTATATTGGAAGTATGCAGATGATTGTATGAAAAATTAAAGGGAGTAAAATACCTCTCTCCACCCCATTTAAACTTTGGCATAGCTTCTTTAGGACAGTTTGTTACGAAAAACTTAACTTTTTGCCTTTAACTGTCCATAGAACAGTTCTATAATTCCTATAGCTTAAACTGGGAAATTTTCACTGCCTGAGAGCTGTAAAGTAATAAGACAAAAAGCTCCTTACATACAACTTATACACATACTGTGAGTTGAATTCACCATTCCTAAGCATTATTTTCACACAGCAATAGTCAGCATTTATCAAATTGAATCATTTGGTCTGGTAATCTCAGAGTCTCCCTACCTGCCCTTCTTCCCTTCCTTCTTTTGTTCTTTGTTTATTTTTATTTTCTGAGACAGGGTTTCTCTATGCATTTCAGGCTGACCTTGAGCTCATTATGTAGCCCAAGGTGGCCTCGTGCTCACAGTGATCCCCCTGCCTCAGCCTTCCACGAGTGCCGGGATTACAGGTGTGTGCCACCATGCCCCGCTTGTTGTTAGTTTCTTAAACCAGCCTTAACAATTTGGATTTTGCCAGTTTTCCCTTAATGTCCTGTTTTTTTTTCCAGGATCCTATTCCAGGCACCATTTAATTGTCAGGTCTCCCCAGCCTCCTCTGATCTGGGAGTTTTTTAGTCTTTTCATGTTTTTCATTATCTTGAAAGTCTTGAAGAGTCATGGCCAGCTAGCCTAAAGAATTTCTCCCAGTTTGAGTTTTTGTGTTTCACTTATGATTAGATTGTGGTTATAGATTTTTAGAACAAATACCAAAGAATTGAAATGCTTTTCTTTTTTTTTTGGTACTGGGGATCGAATTTGGGACTTTGCGCTTGTGAGGCAGGTGCGGCACCATTGAGCTAAATCCTTGGCCCTTGAAATGCTTTTCTTTTCACATCATGTTAAGTATACATGGTATCCATGAAATACCATGGTTAAAATAGTATTTTTCAGGGCTGGGGATTTAGCTCAGTGATGCCGCTGCTTTCCTCGCAAGCGCAAGGTCCCGAGTTTGATCCCCTGTACCAGAAAAAAAAAAAAAAGTATTTTTCAGGTTTTTCCACTGTAGAGTTAACATTTTTTCCTTTATTTTTTTTGGAACTAGTCACTAAACCTGGTTTATCCTTAGTGGGGAGAAAAGGGAGAAATTAAGCTTTACCTCCTATAGGGAGAAGGATCCACATTATTTTGAATTTTTCTATAACAAAGACTTGCCTCTTTTCCTGTATTTATTTAATGATTTAATCTCTTCTTCACATCTGTGGGCCTGATGCTAGTCTTTGTTCTTCCAGTTGATCTAGCTTCGGCCATTAGGAGCTATTTCAGGTCATTTTCTATGTTCTCTTGACACGATCCATATTATTTCTGGCACTACAAGATGCTTCAGGCTCATTTTTTTTTTTTTTTTTTTTTTTGTATCAAGTCTTAGAACTAACCATTTTTTCCAGGGAGTGTGGTTCCTTTCACAGTAGAATGGTATTTGAAAATAGATTAATGCCCGATTCACAGGGGGTTGCTTCTTGTTACTATGTTACTATAGCGTCATTTCTTCTGGCCCTTTTAGGATTGATTAGATCTCTCTTCCTTTAGAAAACTTGAGGCAAACACAAAAGTAATTCTGTGTTATGAGGGTTGGACAGTTATCAATCAGTGGCCCATTTTGGTTTCATTTATATGAACCCTCGCCAATTTTTTGAAGTAAATCTCAGTAACTATATTCACCTTTAAATAGTTCCATCTTTATCTCTAAAAAATTAGGACTTCTTTAAATATTTTTTTCTTTTTTTGAGGGGGGCCGGTTGTGGGTTTTCCTGTATTGCCCAGGGTAGTCTTGAACTTTTGGCTCCAGTGGTCATTTCACCTTAGCCTCCCAAGTATTTGGTACTATAGGCATGTACTACCATGCCTGGCTAAATATATTAGTAAATTAAGGTATAGTAGATACAGTAGAAAGTATAAAAATGTAGAATGTGATGGATTTTTATAAATGTATATATGCATATAACCATCCTCCAGGTCAAGATGTAGAACATTTCTAATCCCCTAGAAGGTGCCCTAATTACCATTGATAACATTTATTTATTTATTTATTTTTGGTACCAGGGATCAAACTTGGGACCTTGCCCTTGCGAGGCAGGCGGCGGAACCACTGAGCTAAATCCCTGGCCCTACTATTGGTAATTTTTGTAAGAACCTTCAAGAAACAATATAGTACCATACCATTAGAACACATAATTTTTTTTTTCTTCCAGTGCTGGGGCTCAAACTGGTGCCTTGAGTATGTTAGGAAAATGTAAAAATTTAACAATAATTCCTTACAAATATCTAGTCATTTATGTAGGTTGCACTTATACTCACCTTTCTCTTTGCCCCTGCAATGCATTGGTTGAAGAAATCAGAATTGCTTGCTGTATAGTTTTATTATAGTGTGGGTTTTACTGAGTATATCCCCATGGTCTCACCTAACATGTTTCTCACAGTGGCTTTGCTGAGAGAAACTTGTTCCTCACTTTCTAGTTCAGTAACTCCACACAGCAATGGGCAGTGATTCTGTGTTTGGGGAAACTCTTGGTTTCACCAAAGATCTGCCATCCTTGAAATCTTATTAAAGGTTTTCTGCTTTGCTCTACTAGCCAGAGCAAAAGATTTTCAAAAATCTTGCATTCTTTCTAGTGTCTAAGTCCTTTAGAAAAATTAAGCAGCTTTGTATGTAGGAGAGAATTTCATTACTCTTGGAGTTGTTTTTCTCCTTCCCAGAGATTAAATGAACAGGGCAGTTGTAAGATTGCACAAGTAGTAGTATATAAGCCTTCACAGTGTTCCTTTATAGCTGTGTCAAAATCATCTGTGTAGAAGGCTAGTGGTAGTTAAAGTTCTGATTGAAGGATCTGTAGTACAGAAAAAGAGGATTAAACTATAAAAATAGTCTTGGTTGTGTTTAATTTGCCAAGTTCTCTCTTTTTTCCCCCCTTTTTATATTATAGATCAGCTTGAACGGGTCTTTTTACGACTTGGCCATGCTGAAACAGATGAACAGTTACAGAATATTATATCTAAATTCCTTCCTCCTGTTTTGCTCAAATTATCCAGCACCCAAGAAGGAGTACGGAAAAAGGTAAGCATGTTGGGACAGGTGGGGGAAATAAATGGTGAATAAATGGATATATATTATAAAGTGAGTTTTCTGTTATCATTGTTGATGTCTCAGCTGGTGATTCTAGTTAATAGCCTTTCAGAGAGTAAGCCTACAATGAGCTTTTGCAATTTAAAAGTAGTTTGAATGAGTAGCACAGTGGTGTCTAGTACCAGCCATACATTTGGCATCAGTGGCAGATAATTTAATTGAGGTAATTATTCTGGACTCTGTAGGGGCCTGATCTAATATCCATGCCCTTAATTCTAATATGAAAGCCAGGGGTTAAAGGGGACAAAAATATTTTTAAATTATTGGCGGACAGTGACTATAACTTTAACAAAAGGTAAGCAAGAAATAATTTAAAAAGCAAAATGTTGTAGAATAGCTTCTGTTTAAGATTCTGCAAAGTGCTACTTCAAAAAGCTGGATAACTATGACATTAATATTTTTATTTTTTAAACTGTTCTACATGGAACATTTTCACCTTTGATTTATAAGATATTTCATTGCTTTTCTAGTTTATTTATGATAGACATTCTGATCTTTGAACTTTCATCAGGTTTTACCCCTTTGGGGTACCTTAATTGGTTGACAGTCTCCAGACTGGGCAATTTAGCAACTTAGGGAGACTCTGTCTTAAACCCAAAAATGAAAAAAGGACTGGTGTTCAAGTTTGAAAGGGTATATTGATGGTAGTGACACAATCATCCTGGGTGTTGGAGTAGAAGCTAAGAGTTGTGGAGTCTGTGAGTAAATTGCAAACTTTTGCAATTTCAATCTGGGGATTTTCAGTATTTTTTAATAATTTATTTTAGAGTATTTTGTTTCTTTGTATTCTGTCTTTCTTGGCTTGACCACTAAATACTTTAAAAAAAATTATACTGCTTTTTTTTTGGTGAGCTCAGAACCAACAACAACTTTTTATGAATTTCTCTTTGCTTGCTCTTTTGGTCATACCCTACATTTATATTGCTATTCAGTATTTTGTTATATTTTACTTATTAATTAGTAAAAGCATTGATTTTAGTTTTAAAATGCTTGATATAAAATTTGCCTGACTTTACTGCATTCTGGTCTGGGACCTGTTACGCAAAACTTAATGGCCTTTAAAATGTTGTATATTTAATATTTTATGGGGCTGCTGGAGAGTGAACTCAGGCCTTGTGCATACTATGCATGCCTGTACTACTGAGCTCCATCCCCACCGTTAGGCTGTATTCTAATGTTCATAAGAAACCCTTGGTTAGATAAAAAGAATATTCTTGTTTATAGGGTATGGAGCTCAGTATGTCATAAGGCCAAATTCTAGTAAAATTGTGCATTTATGTCTTGAGAACCTGTTGTTAAATTGATAGCAATGAATTACACCCTCCTGCTGCTGTTATAATTTTTCTGACTTTTCTTTTAATTCTGATAATTTTGATGATATATTTTGATGTACATATTTACTTATAACATCTTTTAGTAATTACTAGTATGTTATATGCATTTTTCTCTTGGAAGAGAGATTTACAGTTAAGTAAGTTTGAAAACTTTTGGAATAAGGGAAATGGGATATAATAGCAGAAATACTTGTTATATTTTATGCATTGTACTGTGCTCTTTCCATTTAATCTTCATAATAACCTTTGAAGTTTTGTCATTTAAATTTTACAAATGGAAAAAGTGATCCAGAAACTAGTAATAAAAGTTCAAACTCTTGAATGTGGACATTATCTCAATTTATTTTAATACCTCAGTAAGGTATAGGTGCTCTTACTATTCCCATTTTATTGAAAAAAAAACCTGAAACTGAAAAGGTAAGTAACTTTATATTACATGACTAACAATGGACTAGAAATGTGAGATCATTCCAAAATTGAGATGTTTCTGCTTTCGTGTAATGGCTGAACACGTTCATTCTTTAGCTTACACATGGAAGTAAATTGTGTACATAAAAGTTTGATTGAAAAGTAGAGGGTAAAAGAATGACTCTGATGGTAGTAACATAATTTTTCATGCATGTTATTCTGACTCCAGATAGTAGACTCTTGATGTTTGTTTCTCTTATTTATTTTCAAGTATAGCTAGATGGTCAGACTTTTGTAATTTGTGTAGTAAATTGTTAATACTAATATCTCTTGTAAATTGTAGAGCCAACATAATGGTTGGCATACTTATTGTTGTATCATTGTTAAACAAAGTATAGATACTTAGCACAAATTTAGAATGCAGTTGTTTTTCTTTTTTTAACCATGTGAAATAAGACTATCATGTGAAAAGAGTATATTTTTAATAAGAGCTCATTTATAATTAATCTAAATATGTAAATTTTTTTTATTGTTGGAGATTGAACCAAGAGCCTTGCACATGCTGCACAACCATTCTACCACTTAGTGTCACCCTACCCCGTGTAAAATTTTATAATTGATGAAACTAGAATTAATTTTACAGTATTTTATCTATTGACTTTTTACTTAGGGAATTTTTGAGTTCCGTTCTGCCAGTTTCATCCCATGTTAGACTTAAGTAGGATCGTGGGTAAGGTAGCTTGTAATTTCTGGTTAAATTGTGTGAAAGAGAAATTAAAAAGTTTTGAATTTGTACTGACATTAGTATACTGCCCTATTTTAAGGAAAATGAAGTTTATTATGTAGAATTCTACTTTATAGCTCACCTTGTATATTTAGACTCATCAGAATAGCTAAAAATTAAAGCCCTGACCTTATCCAATATTGACAGCAATATGGAATGACAGGAGCTCTCAAATTAATATAATTATTTTGGAAAGCTTTGGAAATAACTATGGAAGCTGAGCATATGCATACTGTTATAACCATACACTTCGAGTGTTAGATTATATACAGCAAAAATATGTACACATGTGCACCAAAGAACTTGTGTAAGAATGTCCAGATCAGTATTATTCATCATAGCTCCAAACTGGAATTAGTTTTTTTATTAATGGATAATTATATTTTCATTTTGGAGCAATGGAAGCGAATTACTTTTGTGAGCAACAACATAGGTAACTCATATATAATATAGAATAAAAAAACCAGGCATGAGTTCATCCTTTGTAATTCCATTTATACAAATTAAAAAATTTAGAATTCAGGACAGTGGTTACCTTTAAGGAGGAAGGGTTTTGTGACTTGGAGGAGATGTGAAATGCAGGGCTTTTGGGGTTCTGGTGGTTCCATAGGTGTATTCATTTTGTGAAAACATTGATCAGTGTGCTCTGGATTCTGCATTTTAGTGTATGTTACATTAAAAAGTTTACATTGATAACAAAAGTTTATATTGATAAAAAAATTTACTAATAGGGAAAATATTCCCAAAGCTGACAATTCTGTAAGCTTAACGACAGAGGTTAACTATTTTCTGTTTAGTCAGGGGAAAGACTAGTTCAACTGACCTCTTGTTTTTTATTTTTTTAAGTTTATAGAAGATTCCAGACAATATGTAACCAAATTTAAGAGATTCATCAGTATTTAAGGTGATAATATTGCTAGAAGAAAAGTAGTTATTCCATTTAAAATTGAGACTATATTTCTCATAAAAAGCATGTAATTATGGACCTGATTGTTTGTCACTACCAATAATAATTTACCATAGAGTACTTCTAGGAATCTGCCCAGATTAAAATGCCTGTTTCTGCTGGGGATGTAGCTCGGTGGTGCTGTGTCTGCCTGGAAAGTGCAAGGACCTGAGTTTGATCCTCGGTACTGGAAAAAAACAAAAAAACAAGAATGCCTGTTTCTTTCTGATTTCTCTTGTCATCTAGCTGCATCAGGACTAGGTAGAATATGAATGGTAATGCAAGCTTCATGATTGCTGTAAGGGATCATGTCTTACACTGTAGCTAACTTGTGCTTACACATCAGTGTTTGAAAAGGTTAAGGAAATGGGCTGAGAGTCATATCTTGTACCTCTCGTTGGCTCAGTATCCTTGGACAAATTATTTTACTTCCCTGAAGCATCTGCTTCTTCATCTGTAAAGTGAGAATGATGACACTGGTTGTTGTGAGAATCATTAGACAAGAAATGCACACTGCTGTGCACAAGTGCAGAATGCGTAGAAAAACTACTTGATCAATATAAGCTATTTTATTTTTTAATCCTTCAGTTAACAAATGACTAGATTTTTAAATTCTGAAAGATAATCTGTTTTAGCATTGCTTTAGATTCCTTTGAACTCTTGCTGTTACTTTCAGTCATCCTTATAGATTTCATTAAGGCTTGCTTTGAGGCAAGAGCACAGATTTCACAAATGAGAGAGAACTATTCTGGACATCTGGCCCTCTAGATTAGTTATTTTAAACTCTTGAGTGCTTTCTTAGTTGGGGTTATATAAAAATCTTATTTCTCAATGCTCAGTGTCTCACTTCTCCCTTTACAGCACGTAATCTCTTTATTAGAGTAAGATTGATGCCATTTATCTTAAACCTCTGTATCTCCCTTTCTACCCACAAGAGCTATTGATGTGTCAATTCCTTTTCTGCTCTTTTTCCTACTTGAAGCAGAGGAAATTTGTTATTTCTGACTTAAATTCTTTAGTAGTATCAGATGATCTTAAGAATAAAAAAATGTTTCAGCCTTTAAATTCAGACTCTTCTGGGTTTTGGTCAAATGTGATGTGCCATGTTCTTTTTAACCCTTATACCTTCTTATAACTGATTGCTTAGAATTCTTTTCATCTTCAAGACTCAGTGTTCTTGTTGCTTCCTCCCTGAAGTGCTGCTTGATCTGGAAACCAGTAGGATCTTACATTTTTTTCTTCTTGTAAGATCTTGGCATCTTGTGAGACTGATATTGTGCACTCTCTTGGATGTCAGATTTACATCCTTTAAAAGAACAAAGTGGCTGCTGTAAACTAAAATAAATGATATCCGAGAAATGAATTTATAAAATATGATAGATAACTTCATTTTCTCTGTCTCTATTTTAGGTAATGGAACTGCTCGTCCATCTGAATAAGCGTATAAAAAGCCGTCCCAAAATACAACTCCCAGTAGAGACACTGTTGGTTCAGTACCAGGATCCTGCTGCAGTTTCCTTTGTCACAGTGAGTGTTATTTTGGAATATTTTCTGACTTACAGTAAGTTTTGTTTCATAATGTTTATCAGGTGTCATCAGGGTATTAGCAAATTTAGAATTTCACCTTAGATCACTTCTAAATGAAACATGAGATGTTTTTCTTTAGGTGACACACTGTTTTCCCTCTGAGTACTGCCAGGGGAAATACTGTAGTGCTTTGAAGGAAATGGTAGGAACAGGGTAATGAATGCTTGTTTACATTGGACAAAGGAATGTTGGTGAAAGGAGTTCTCAGGTATAATGATGTGGAAAATAATTCCCTCATATAAAATCTAAAAAGTTGATATCATAGAAGTTGAGGGTAGAATAGTGGTTAGTAGAGGAGGTTGGAGAGAGTAGGTGGGTTAGAAGGATGGGGTTCTCCATTACAATTGGGAGGAGAAAGATATTATGGCATACTGTTGGATAGTAGGGTGACTACAGATAGTAAGGTATTATATATTTCAAAAAGGTAGAAGGATTTTGACAATTTCACCAGAAAGAAGTGGTAAATATTTGAGGAGATAGATGTGTTTAACCTGATGTAAACATTATATAATTATACATACTTTGAGATATCAGATGGTATCCTATGAACATGTACAGTTTTTATATATCCTGTTAAAAAGTAAAGCTCAATTATAAAACATGATTTGGTGCTTAGTGAGATTATATGAGATGAGTCTGAATAGAGATGAGGGGTATGTTAAAAGAGAAGGCATATGTAGCAGGCATGAACAAAGGATAATAAAGGAAAAGTAAAATGGCAAGAAGACATATGAAGGCTAGAATCAGTATTCTCTTTTTGGGGTGTGCATTCAGAAAGATATCCTTTTCAAAAGTTGTAAATCTGAGGCTGGTAAGAAATTTTCCTGTTAAATTGTTGTTTTCATGAAAGTGATATATAAATCATGCTGATACTATGCAAAGACAAGTCGTGTTCTTTTCCTTCTTCTTGTAGTTCCTAGTGCTAAGGCAGAATCTATCGAATCTTCTAACACCAAGAGTCACCAAATCTTTCGGAATCACTTAGTGGTCTAGGCATCTTGTCTTTGCTTATTCTAGAGGTTAAACTCCATTACACATGTCCTTTTCCCTAAGCAGTAGAAACACTGTGTGCCAGTAAACATGCCAAATAGAAGATATTTAAAGTAATCTTAGGAAGCCTGTTTGTTTTAGTGTAGAATTCTTTAGAAAAGCAAATCTCTTATCTTATATGTAAATCTGGATATGCATTTATGGGTTTGCTTTGTGTGTGGCTTTTGCATCGATTATAGAGATACAAACATACCCATAGCACTCAGCTTTCCCTGGCTCATGATCCATGTCTGAGTTACTGGAGTGAGGAACCAGAGTGCTACAGTGTTGTAAGGTTGCTTTAGTAATTGACCAGTTAGGCAACAGCAGCCTGGAGTTTAACACATGGTCTCTTCCTAACTTATAAAGATTAGTTGACAGATTGTGAGATGTGATGCTAATATGTAGCATGTTAGTTTAAATATGTTAAATGATTATTTTTTTTCTTTTTAGTGATAAGTGATTGACATTTAGATTAGGTTATCTTTCTCAAATAAAGCTCATCTTAAAGCAGCTTAAGTAAGTTGTACTGGACTTCTTCAGTGATAAGAATAGTTGATCAAGCTGTAACTGTAATAAATGTCTGGAGAGAGGATAATTCATGTTTGTAGTTTCTTTTAACCATTACTCTCTGTTAGCAAATGTTTTTATTGAAATCATAAAGTATTTCTTTCATACTCATTTACTTTTCTTACTGTATTAGAATTTTACTATAATTTATGTTAAAATGGGGTATCCTCGCCTACCAGTGGAAAAACAATGTGAACTGGCCCCCACGCTTCTTACTGCCATGGAAGGAAAACCTCAGCCACAGCAGGATAGGTATGATTTTCTCAATTATCTTATTTCCTGCTTGCAGGTGTCAACAGCTACCTTTCAAATGCAGGTTCACATTTGGTTTCACTTGGCAAATGAGTATACTTGAGCTCTTATAGTTGACAAGTAGTCGAATTTTCTGTGGTACCTCAAAGTTACTATTTTTTTAATATCATTACACAGTTTCTTGATGTGAACATTAAAAAATGTGCAGGACTAACAACATTTTTCTGAATCTAAGTGCATTTTTTTGTCAGTTATTTTTAAGCAGTTAATTTTACAAGATGATAAAAATCAGAATTAAAAACCAAAACATTTTAAGTTGGATATGGTGGCACACACCTGTAATCCTAGCATTTAGGAGGCTTGAGGTAGGAGGATTGCTGTGAGTTCAAGGCTAGCCCGTCTACATCAAAGTGAGTTCAAGGCCAGACCCTGTCTCCAAAAAAAAAAAAGGAATTGCTAAGCTGTTGCTTAAATTCATGCAGCGCTGCAGTGGTAACTGTAACATTGCATCCAAAGTATAAGATTTTAAAATATTTTTGATTTAATTTTATTTTACTTAATTGTGAGAGAATTTTATTTCAAGGTCATATTATAAGTTGAGATTTACCTAAGATTTAATAGAAAATCTCTTGTAGTAATTTCAGATATTAACATTAAGCATTTTTTCTGTATACTCTTTGCAGATGGTTTAATAATGAGCTACAGATTGGTTAAATGCCAGTTTTTACTCAATATATTGGGCTTTCATAGTAAGAAAGAAATAGAGGCTAGTCCTTAGATTAGAATTTTATATATTAATAGTGTTGAAAATGAATGGCTCTTGCTACAACTACTAGTTTTTGTTTTGTGATTTTTTTTTCATGTTTTATTTGCATGTACAAGAATCTTAAAGTAGTTGCAATAAATGTAATTGTTTTTTCAGCTTAATGCATCTTTTAATACCAACCCTTTTTCACATGAAATACCCTGTTGAATCATCAAAATCAGCTTCTCCATTTAATCTTGCTGAGAAACCAAAGACCGTGCAGCTGCTTTTGGACTTCATGTTAGATGTCCTTCTGATGCCTTATGGGTGAGTTAAAAGATAAAAACAAAACTGAGATAATTCATTCTTAATTGCATTTACTATTTAGAAATTTAGTGCTATTTTATATGATTGAACTCTCACTTGTAAATGCATGCATGCATCTCAGATTTTTTGCTGCAGTCTCAACATCCTCTAAACCCTAGCTCCATTACTTACTGGCCTTATAGATGCTCAGTTGCTGTTGTGATTTCAGATTCATCCCGTGAAAGCTTAAATCAGTCTTTCTTCATAAAAATAGTTCCACTCTCTAACTTACAATCAATGTGATAATGATTGTACAAGCTATTTTGGTGTACAATTATAAATTGTTTCTAGTTCTTCTCTTGCTGGTTGCTATAATATCTGTTCCATAATATCTTCTTTCTCCTTGATGTTCTAGAAACATTCCCACTGCTACCATTTAGTTCTGGCTTTTTTTAATCTTTGTCACAATTTCTTTTTTGCTAGTTACTTTTCTTCATACCCCTCTACACTGCTGTAGAGTTTACTGATTTTTAAAACATAGATCTTAATCTGGTCACTCATGCCTTAAAAGCCTTGAGTTCTCATTCTCTAGTCATTACATACACATATTCATGCTTTTCATGTACTCGTAGGTGCCCTTGTCTTTCTGTTTTCTAAGAGAATGCAGTTCTTTCTGTTGCTTCCCCATAAAACGAAGGAAAGAAATGAAGAAAGAAGAAAAACAACAAATAGCCACTTTGAAAAACATACCTTACTGGCTTAAATGTCAACTGTTTCTTTGACAAATTTCTTTTCCTAAGCAGATATAACTGTGCTATTTTCTACATCCTTATAATACTGAACATTCATATATGTGGCCACTTTGTGTTATCACACTTCCTTCTCCCCTAATAGACTGTCAGCTTGTTGTAGTCAAAATGTGCTTTATTTGGCTTTTGAACCTGGTTTGTTGCCCAGATTGTGATCTGCTGCTAGCCTGCATATCTTGTCCTGCTGCTAGAGACAGTTTTCTAAAGTGCTTCTTTCATCATGTTTCTTCCCACTCATTTATATATGTGTACATAATAAGCTAAGCATGTGGGACTGTATGTCATGTCTGTGTTCAACCCAGAGACAACAGAATTCGTCCTGATTCCTTCCCTCTAGTGTAGTTTCTTCTGCTCCTGCTCTAATTTGGTAGCTTGATTTTCCGTGCCTTTAGACACTTGGTGTGTGCTTCCATGACTGCTGTCATATAATTTATTTGCATCCGATAACATGGGAAATGCCTGCTCCATGTGATGCGTTGTTACTGTCTTCATTTGTTCCACTTGACAGAGAATCTTACACTTCCGTCAGTCTCTGGCTTGTGCTTAGGATGATGGTTCGTTAAGTATTACATGTTCAGTACTTGATTGATTTACCCAGTTGCACTGGTCTTGCTATAACTTAAAAAGCCACTTTTTATATTTGTTAGATAAGGAGGCAGCCAGAATTGACAGGTGATGATGAAATCTAAATTATGTAGGAGTACAGTGTACCCAAGCTAGTGAGTCCTCACATTTTTTTTTTCTTTTCTTTCTTTTTGGTACGGGGACTGAACTCAGGACCTTGTGCTTCCAAGGCAGATGAGGTTCCACTGAGCTCACATTTTCCTTATCAATGAGGACTTGACTAATTTATATAAAAACATTAGTGATTCTTTAACAGATTTTTAATAAAATAGTGTGAATGTAAGAATTGAATGAATATGATATAAGTAATATGGAATGTTTTAGTATGTTACCAGGTTCTAAGTGGTTTCTTTTTGATTGTAACAGACTTTTTTGTTGTTATTGTTGTTACTGGGGATCAAACTCGGGACCTTGCACTTGTGAGGCAGGCATTGGAACCACTGAGCTAAATCCCCGGCCCTGTAACAGACTTTTTTTAGTACATGTTTGTAGTACCTAATGTTTACATTCCTTGCGGGGAGTTGGTATACATATATAATACGTCTTAATTCCTTCCTTTCATCCCCTGTCCTTCCCTTCCTTCCCTCCTCATCCATCTCTCGATCCCCATCCCTTTTTTTGTATACATTTGCAATACATAATGTTTACCTTCCTTGTGGGAGTTGGTACATGTACATAACACATTTTAATTCCCTTTTTCATCCCTTCCCTCTCCCCTACCCTTCATCTCTCTTTTTTTTTTGTACCGGGGATCGAACTCGGGTCCTTGCGCTTGCGCAGCAGGCCTCGAAACCACTGAGCTAAATCCCTAGCCCTACCTTTCATCTCTTGATCCCCTTTCTCTTTTAACAAAGATCTGTTTCCCTATGTCTTATTATCTAGCTTTTATTTTACTCTTTATTTATACGTCGGGTTTCTCACATAAGAGGAACCATGTGATATTTAAGCTTGTGTGTCTGATTTATTTCACTTAACATTATGGTCTCAAGATATATTCATTTTCCTATAAATGACTCAAGTTATCTTTATGGCAGATGGTGTCTAAATACCACATTTTATCTGTTCGTCTGTTGATGAACATATAGCCAACTTCCAAGAATTGTGCTGCTGTGAGCATGGATGTACATGTATTACTGTGATATGGTGTCTTCAGTTCTTTTGGAAAGATACCTAGAAGGAGGAATATCAAATGGAATTTCTGGTTTCAGTTTTTTTTTTTTTTTAAATCTCCATACCTATTGTAGTAGTTTACATTTTCACTTTTTATCTTAATAGCCACTATGACGTTGAAATTTATCAGCATTGAATTTTATAGTTGAAGGGACTTGAATTAATATTCATATAAAGTTTTATTTTGTAAATGAGGAATACTAGTTTACTTTTTTTGGGTTTTTTGGCTTTTTTTAGTACCAGGGATTGAATTCAGGTACTTGGGCTTGCAAGGCAGGTGCAGTGCCACTGAGCTAAATTCCCGGCACTAGTTTAATTTGATTAGAATGAATTTATTGGAGATCTTATTTCTGTACAAGCCAGGAAAGAAATAAGATGATAAATTAGTAACAAGGAGTGGGAAGGGCTTTGAACATACAAGCTAATTCTTTTATGACTTTTCCTCTTTGAGTCTTTGTGACTTTTTTCAACTTTTGGGGATATTATGTATTTATTTGGTAGGATGTTTCAGTGAGTTTTCCGATGTAGAGGTAAAAAGTGTTCACAAAATATCGAAAGTGAAGTACAACTTAGCAGAAATGAGAATAACTGTTAAAATTCTGTTTTGGATGTAGAATATACTGATCTCCTCTGCCCCTTGCCAGTTAACAAACCTGTCTTTATAGTTATCAACTAAAAACTCAAAATACAGTGAGTCCATAGTGACTCTTATAGTAATAGTTTGTAGACTGAGACTAAACAAAATATATTCATCATTTTTTTTCCCCCCCAGTACTGGGGATCGAACTTAGAACCTTGTGCTTTCGAGGCAGGCAGCAACACTTGAGCTAAATCCCTGGCCCTTCATCATATTTTTTTTTCTTCCATTAAGTTTATTGGTATATTTTAGATATAAAATACAGTTACATTCATCGTTGGGAACTTGTACCTTTACACGACATATCTTGGTTATTTTTTTCCCCATTCCCCTGCCCTCTCTTCATCCCCTGCACCCTTCCCCATTTACAAAGACTTTGTTTCCATTTTTTTCATTTTCTTATATTTTTTTCTTTTCCCTTTTTTCCTTTCCGCTACCCCTCCTACTTCCCTTTTAGACCTTTTCTTCCTGTTACACAATATCAATTACACCTTTGTAAAAAAATTAAAATATCAAGATTTAGAGGACATTACCACAGATTTTACAGAATTTAGAAGGATGTAGAAAGTATATTACAAAAATCTTTTGAAATAAATTTGACAACTTTTGTGAAGTACCTTGGTAGACAAATTAATGAAACTGACTCTGGAAGAAATATGAAATTGGAATAGGACCTATTAAAGTATATTCCTAGCTTGAAAACTTACCTATATGACAACAAAAGGCTCATATACATTTTTTTTTTTTTGGTACTGAGGATCGAACTCAGGTCCTTGCGCTTGTGCAGCAGGTGGCGAAACCACTGAGCTAAATCCCCGGCCCTCATATACATTTTAACTGATAAATTATATCAAACATTTAAAGCAGAAAAAGGAACACTTCTCCCCTCATTTTAGGAAATCAACATTGTCAACAATCAACAATACTAAAACTGGATAAAGATAATAGAAAATTATGAACATAAATAGAAATTTGTTTAACAAAACAAACTATTAGAAGTCAGATCTGGCAGTATGTAGTAAGTGGTTTTATTATAGGGATGGCAGTGTTGGTTCAGCATTGGAAGGTCCGCCCCCATAAGTCATCATTTAAACAGAGGAAAGGAAAAAGCCATATGATCCTGTCAGTAGTTTGCAGAAAAAGTATTGGACTAAATTCTACAGCTGTTCATGGTAAAAGCTATCAGGAGACTAGAAGTAGAACCTTCTCAACAGATCAAAGACATGTACTCCATACTTCCAGCAAAAACACCTTATATGAATGGAAAAGATACAGTGCTTTCTCCCTAAGGGGAACAAGGGCAGATATGCCTATTCTTCGTCTGTCCATTAAACTTTGAAACCTAGTCCCCACCAAAATAGTCTGGCAATAAAAAGAAACAAATAGCATAGGATTGGCAAGGAAGAAGGAAAATCTTTATATGTAGATGAAATGATCATCTACAGAGAAAATACTAAGAAATCTCTAGGAGCCCCTAGAACTTGTATTTGAATTGAGCAGGATTAGAAAACATAAGGTATATATAAAAATTCTGGTCTTTGTATACTTGCTATAAATGAATTGGATATTGAAATTTAAAAGTTATGCAGGAGTACAGAGGACCTGGAAAAGTAAAAAGCAAAAAAAAAATGGTGTTAGAAGACATTTATTACTTAATTTTAAGGCTTCCTCTAAAGCTACAGTAATCAAGGCAATGTTGGAGTAAGGAAAGACATATACATCAATGGAATAAAACAGAGAATTTAGAAATAGTACCACACATATATGGTCCACTGATTTTTGAAAGATTATTTAACATTAACATTTTTTAGAACATAAATTCAACACAAGAGCAGAGGAAAAGTCATCGTTAAGAAAATAAAAAGTAGTCCTTATCCAGAACATATTTATAATACTTATAAATGACCAGAATATACAAAGAACTCTTACAGCTCATTAATAGACAACCCAATTAAAAAGTAGACACAAGAAGAAGATAAATAGCCAGTACAGTACAAGGAAAGATGTGCAACATTAGAATCAGAAAAATACTAATCAGTACAGTAACAAGATCATATTATACACTCATTAGGGAGATGAAGTCAAAAGTTTTAAAAGAACAAATGTCAGCTTAGGTGTGAACCAGTTAGAACTTTCTAATACTGCTAATGTGAATGTAAAATGATAAAACCATTTTGGAAAACAACGTAAAAATTTCTTGTATTACTGTTAAGAAGCAACAGTTCTGTTCTTAAGTTTTTACTTAAGAGAAATGAAAACACATGTTCACAATAGATTTCTATCCCTTATCTGAAATTCTTGGTACCAGAAGTGTTTCAGATTTTGGTTTGAAATCCACTTGATCTGCCAAGAGGATAGCTACTCCTTTTCCTTTTTGGGTTCCTGTTGCATGGAGTATTGTTTTCCACCCTTTAACTTTCAGTCTATGAGTTTCTTTTTGAATTAAGTGTGTTTCTTGTATTCAGCATATTGTTGGATTTTGCTTCCATTCTTCCAGTCTGTTTCTTTTGATTGGTGAATTGAGACCATTAACATTGATGGTTATAACTGATATGTATTGACTTAGCATTGTCATGACTTTTTCTTTTTGTTGGATTCTCCCCCTTTGCATTTAATTTCTTGTCATGCCCGATGGATTCATTCTACTGTGCTTCCTGGGGTTGTGATCCTCGTTGTCTTTTTCTAGGATATTGTCTAAAATTTGTTGGAGTGCTGGTTTGGTATTCCTGAAGTTCCTGAGGTGCTCTGTCATGAAAGTATCTTATTTCTCCATCAGTTCTGAAAGATAGTTTTGCAGGGTAATCAACCTGGGTTGGAGGCTGTTTTCCTTTAGGGCGTGAAATACATCACTCTAAGCTCTTCTTGCCTTGATGGTTTGTGTTGAGAAGTCTGCTGTGATTCTGATGGGCTTTCCTGTGTATGTGATTTGTTTCTTTTCTCTAACTGCTTGTAGAATTTTGTTCTTCTGTTGGGTTTCTGGAATCTTAACTATTATATTCCTATGTGTAGATTTTTTTGATCAAGCCTAGTTGGAGTTCTATATGTCTCCCTTATCTGTGTGTCAGGTTCTTTTCCCCTGCTTGGGAAGTTTTCTGCCATCACTTCTGTGAACAATTATTTTATGTCGTCTACACTCTCTCCTGTTTCTTCATTGACTCCAGTCACTCTGATGTTCTTCTTTCCATTGTCTAGCAGATGCTGGATTCCTTTCACATGGTCCCTTACTATTTGAAAGAAATTTTTCTTTCCTGGTCACTAATTACAGTCTTATCCTCTGTATCTGAAATTCTGTTCTCCCATTGGCTCATTCTGCTGCCTAGACTTTCAATGGTGTTTTTAATCTCCTGGAAATCTGTTTGCATCTTTTTTATAGATTCCATTTGTTTCCTATGTTGAGATTCCATCATGTTCCTCAGCTCCTCTATTTTTTTTATCTGTGTCTGCTCTAGATTTATTAATCATGTCTTGCACTATGGGCACGATCTCTGCTGTTATCTGAGAAATTATTTCTGAATTCATTTTTTCCACATCCTCTTTTGTTGCCATTTCAGGGAGTCCAGATGGTTGAGTATCAGATTGTTCCATTTTGTTTCCCTTTGGGGTTGTGTTAAATGATCTGGAAGTCTGGTTTTGAGACTTGTTTACGTGTCTTCTCATTTCAACAGATGCAGCCTGCTGTGCCTTTGTTGAGGCAACTTTTTGCTCACCCAGTGGTCTTCATTTCTCAGCAAGCCGCAGAGCTGTCTTTTCTCTGCTGCTCACGAGTACACTAATTTCTGGGTTCAGAAAGGTGGCCTTCTGGATCCTTGAGCTGACCTGTTGTCAGGGTGGGCTTCTGGCTGGGCCTGTGCACACTTGGGATGGTATCTAGGTGTGCCATTGGCTAGGGCCCCCATGTAGCTGTTGTCTGGGAAAGCCTTTGGCTGGGGGCTGTGCACCTCAGTTCCTGTTGTGTGAGCAAGCTTCTGGCTAGGTTCTCCTGTACTTACTGATGGTATCAGGTTGAACCTCTGGCTGTTGCTTATGTGCCTGTGCAGCTCTTTTCCAGGCAGGCCCTTGTCTTGGGCCAGTGTGTCCCCATCCTCTGGGGTCTAGGTGGAACCCTGGCTGGAATCTGCTTGCAGCTGTGCTGCTCTGGTCCACACCTGTGCTCCCCCAACTAAGGTGGTCTGGTGTGCCTTTATTGCCGAGATTTTCTTCACTTTTCCTGTGGGCTTTAATTTTCATGAAGGGTCCTCAGAGAGGCCCCCTTTCTGTTCTTCAGTTCTACTCTTCTCGAGCTCAGAACAATGTCCTTTATTGACCCCTGCAACTCTGCGGTGTAGATCCAGGTAATGGCTTGGCACAGCCGGGGGTGGGGGGATGTGTGTGTGCTGGCGCCCACATAGCTCACCTCCTGGGCACTCTCATCATAGTTTTTTTTGAGGCAGGGTCTTGTTTTGAAGTTCAGGCTGGCCTCCAACTCATTGCTATCCTCCTGCCTCAGCCTCCTGAGTACTGGAATTACAGGTGTGCACCACCATGCCCAGCTTATATTCATTGTTGATAACTGATTACTTTGCTGAAGTCGTGGATACCTTTTCTTAGATAGTTTTAAGATTGTATATGATAAAATTTTTATTTTGAGTGTTTATCTTTCTAGGAAAATATTGGAAGACAGTATATGATTGAATGTTTTTTATGTATGTGTGTGTAAGTACATATAAAATGTATGTTTTTATACAGGGTTAAACAGTATATGATTGAATGTATATCCAAATGCATGTGTTTTTATAAAGCGTTTTGATTTTCTTTCCAGATATGTGTTAAATGAATCCCAGAGTCGCCAAAGTTCATCTTCAGCACAGGGTTCTTCTTCAAACAGTGGGGGAAGTTCTGGAATCCCACAGCCTCCCCCAGGAATGAGCTTTTATGCAGCAAAACGAGTTATTGGTGATAACCCATGGACACCTGAACAGTTGGAACAGGTATCACACAGTGCTTGCTCATCATGGGACTTGACTGTGTACACTTAACCTTATGAAGTTCATGGGAAGCATGTGTAACGTAATTCCAGTATGTTCAGGCTCTCTAAAGAAATATATTTCAAAGGAGCAATTGATGTAGTGTGTCCTCTTCATCATGTAGTTATTTGTTAAAGCTCTAGGGAAAAGGAGGAGTGGGAAATAATCCTAAATCTTTCTGATGTTGCTCACATATTTCAAGTATTAAGTGCAATCTGTTTATAAATTGAGTACATTTAATTTCTGTCATTTTTTTTAACTTAGGTTTAACAATTATCTAGCTCCTTTGGTGCAGTTAAAGTACATTTTATCTTATACTGTTCAACTTTTTAGGGGTGTACATTTTGTGTGAGGAACCCCTGTACTTCACAGTGACAGTGTGGGGGAAAGCATGACTCCCTTTTATATTTCTTTCTGGGAATTTAAAAATTGGCATTAAGATTTTTATTCTGGATTTAAACAGCACACAGATGTTCTCTGAGCAGCTTTTAAAAATGACTGGTGCTCTGCAGAGAAGGTGCCTCACTGTGTCTGTGACATTACGCACCTCGGAAGAACAGATGAGATCAGTATGTAATTGTTTTGGAATTCAAGCACCATGGGTTAGTCTTCTAATCCTTCCTTTATTTCTCCATGATAGTCTCAGTGATTTGATCCTTTTCTTTTTGGCAATGTAAGTGATCATTGATCAAAACTGTTCCCAGAAGAGGCATAAACAGGCAAGTGGGGCATTCTTGCCACTCACACATTTATAGAATGCTTTATTCAGTAGGGGTTATAACTGCTTAGGTTTACTCCTTTATATTTTGTGTATCTTTTTTTCCCTTCCTTAAACCATGATGTAAGTAAGGTAAATAGTAACAGCTTTTACTCTTAGTGAGTGTAATTGGCTGACAAGCACTGTACTGTGTACCTTTTCTCATTTAATCCTCCCAGAGACCCAATGAGGCATAGAAATTGTTAGTTCCATTTCCAAAATGCACTAAGGTTTTGAGGTTCATCACAGTTTTCTGTTACTGGGCTTTGAACCTAAGTCTGTCTGAGGGTTAAAGCTACAAATGCTGGAGGGTAATTGTTAATGTTCACTTGTAATCTTTGGAGTTTTAGTGTGTTTGTGTGTGTGTGTGTGTGTGTGTGTGGTGCAGGGCATCAAACCCAGCTCCTTGAGCACACTAGGCAAATACTGTACCACTGAGCTACATGTCCAGCCTAGTTACAATCTTACATTGGTTATTATTTGCTGAAAGGAAAGGGCCTCTGTATGCATTTTTTTCAGTTTCATAATCTAGTACTGAAATGAACAGTTTAGTAGATAAAATCTGTTTTCTTCTAATTTTAAAATATCCTGTTTTACACTTTTTCTTCAAAATGAAACAACTTAGTTTTTTCTAATTGTTAAGTTAAAGGTTTAAATAGTTAAAAATAGTATAGGAACGGGGATGTAGCTCAGTGGTAGAGTGCTTAGCAATTGCAGGGCCTAGGGTTTATTCCCCAGCACTGGGGGGAAAAAAAAGTATAAAGAGAAGTTAAAAATTACCTGAAATCCTGACACCCTAGTTCACTATTCATCTATAGTTTGTTATGTGTGTATATATGTAAATAACAGTTTTATACAGTACACTTTTGCCTGCCATTTGTTGTTTACTTTTTTCATTTAACAGTATTTCAGGCTTGGAAAAGTCATTATTTTTAATGTTTGTATAAAATTTAATTAGATTTTTTAAACTAGTTTCCCATTAATGGAGATGTGTGTCATTTTTAGTTTTCTTTACACATATTTTTGTTTATATCTTTCTGTGCTTGACTTCCATAATTGTCCTTTTATGCTTTAAATAAATGAGTCTTTGTTATTGTAGCACTTAAAGAAGTTTTGTCAAGTCAGGAGAATGATCTGTTATACCTTTTTATTAAATTGGACTTTTTCATTTAATTATTATGAAATTTCTTAATCCATATATGTAAGAACCACTATTAATTGAGTTTTAAAACATGAAGATTAAAGTTTTACTTTTTAGATTTGTTTATCGTAGTTATTTGTAGTGAAATTCATAGCTCTTTCACATTGCATGAAGTTCTAAATGGAATCCAAGTGTTTCATTTCAGCCAGTCAATTAGATTGACTACTGTTTGATCAGAATTACACATGCTTTGAGTAAAATGTATTTGAAATCATACTCTTTGGGGTTTTTTTTGTTTTTTCTTTGGTACCGGGGATCAAACTTGGGCCCTTGTGCTTGTGGGGCAGGCGGCAGAACCACTGAGCTAAATCCCTGGCCCCGTATTCTTTGTTTTTAATATCTAAGAAAATAGAGGACAAGAATTTGCATATTAACAAGAGAATGTAAGTCTATGGAAAGTAAGTTGTTTAGTTCTTTTTGAAATGTTGTACAGATTCACGGAGCGCTTTATTCTTCATGTAAAACCCTCTTACCTGGAGGGCTCAAGGTTTCATCACTCTAGGGAGGCTGTTGTAGTCTCAGTACAGGGGCTCTGTATATAATTGTTTTGGAGTCAGACAGACTTTGATTTGAATCATGCCATCATCACTTACTATGTGTCTTAATCTCTTAAACCTTGCCTCAGTTTCCACATCTCCGAAAGATGTGTAGCAATACATGCCTCATAGATTGTGAGGTTTAAATGAAAACACAGTATATATGATTTAGCACAGTCCTTGTTGTATTTTAAATCTAAGCAGGAGCTACTACTGTTGTTACTGTTAATCATTGGTTTATAATCACACTGGTACATTAATCAACACTTTTTGGGACTGTTCTGTTTCTCTGATGATTCTTTCTCCTTCCCTTCATTTATGTACAGTGTAAATTGGGCATAGTGAAATTCATAGAAGCTGAACAGGTTCCTGAACTTGAAGCTGTTCTCCACCTGGTGATAGCTTCTAGTGACACACGCCACAGTGTAGCAACAGCAGCAGACCTAGAATTGAAAAGCAAGCAAAGGTAACTACTTCTCTGTTAAACTTTTAAAAGCAAAAGGGCCACACATTCTAAATACTTTACACATATTTGTTCTTTCAGAATTTTATGAAATGAGATATTCAAATTAGCATATTATGAAATATACCCAGGTTGTATAAGTAAAGTTTACTGAAGAGCAAGCAGCTTTCTGAGTAAGAAGTTAGAAGAGCTGCTTGTAAGTGGAATTTAAAGGAGCATAAGTTAGGAATATCATCACAAGAAGTAAGACTTTTGGCTAGGTAAATAAACTTACATAATTAACGCTAAGAAAAAAATGTGAGATCCAAGAAAGTTTGTATTTTTAATTCTTTGTCTTAAACCATTTGAGATTGCCTTTGGTAAGGATATGTGTATTATGGTTAAACAGTGAAAATCAGGCTCATGAAAAGAGTTGTTGAATAGATCCCGATTCACATAGAAGGAGATGCAAATAGTAAATAAACTCGTGAAAATATTCTGTGTAAGATAAAATCAGTGAAAAATAAAACAGTTGGATACCAGTTTACCCAGCTGTAAACTTATATTGCTTTTTTCTTTGTTTTTTTTTGAGACAGGGTCCCGCTAGGCAGCTCAGGCTGTTCTTGAACTGACTATGTAGCCTAGGCTGACCTTGAACTCAGGGTGATACTCCTGCTTCAGCTTCCCAAGTGCTGGGCTTATAGGCATGTGCCCCGTCCCACCCGCACTTATATAGCTCTTGGTAAATTCATTTACATTTCTGTTGAAGCTGCTATTCCTTTTTTTTTCTTTTTTAAGATAAAGTCTTGCTGTGTAGTCCAGGCTGTCTTTGAACTTGCAGCAGCTTCTGCCTCAGCCTCCTGAATTCTGAGATTACAGGCATGTACCACCATGCCTGGCAAAAGTGCTATTCTTACACCCTGTTTATTGGCATAGTAAATTGAAATAATTTTTTTTTGGTACTGGGGATCGAACTCAGGACCTTGAGTTTGGGAGGCAGGCGGCGGAACCAGTGAGCTAAATCCGTGGCCCAATTTGAAATAATTTTTAGAAAGCAGTTTGCAATAAGTAATGAATCATAAATCAAAATCTTCTGGTAATTTATCATAAAGAAATCATTTAGAAGAAGAAAAAGAAAATGTTATAGATTTGTTTACTACATCATTTCCCGTAATTGTTAAAATGTGGAAGCAAATTTAGTTTTCCACAATGGGAATAAACAACTGTATATAACTTTATAGAATATTATACAATATTTGTATGTCTGCCAAAATAATTATAATACAGTAATATGTAAATTGCCCCCCAAATAATGGCAAGTGAATAAAGCAGAATACAAAATGGTATAATGTATTGATTGTACATTTAAAAAGTGGCATGTACAGAGACTGAAGAATATGAAAAAATGAAGCTATTTGGTTAAAAAAATCAAATTATGGATTAGATTATAAATTTTAAAATTGACATATACAAAGACTGAAGCTGTTTGGTTGAAAAAATCAAGTTATGGATTTTTAAAAAATTATTTTAATGCTTACACCTGTGTAATAACATGCAAGAGGACAGTGAAATGTGAATAAGGTCATAAGACTTTATAATGATTGCATGTATTGCAGTTTTCTCTAAGAATTCTTAGACCAACAAGTAGGTGTGATAGAGTAAGGAAGGTAACTTCATGGGGTCTTAGTTTGCTTATTGGAATATGTGGGTGGACAGTGGTGGTGCTTGGGAAGGCTTCTCCCTGGACAGCATGTAAGTTGCCATAGAGGAGGAGAGTGTTACTTATGGGCTTAATTCTGCTGATGCCCCTAGTTGTTTGTATGAAATTGGGAAGCTGGCCTAACCTTGTCAGGGTTTAGGTACTAGAATATGATTGGAATATATTGTATTTAACATTCCACCTAAGTTTAAATTCGTTGTTGCTTCTTATAACTGAATATTGCTGGTGTCTCCTCCAAGAAATTTGATTTTGAAGTATCAAAGAAATTTTCCTTTAAAACTTTATATTGTGTTTTAACTGCCCCTATTCTTTATACCATATATTGTGCCTTTGAATGTTGGAACTTAAATTTTTTTTTTTTGGTACTGGGGATTGAACTCGGGACCTTGCACCTGGTGAGGTAGGCAGCGGAACCACTGAGCTAAATCCCTGGCTCCCGGTACTTAAATATTTTAATTAGTTTTGGTTTCATCTATTTAAAGTTGTATGTATTTTTCTATAAAAACAATGTAACATTGTTAAGAGATAAAAAGTAAATGGAGAATGTTACAAAGCTACCCCATTTTGTCAAGGAAAAAGTTTCTCTTCAAATAATGTATCTGTTATTTCTTTGCTTCTCTGCCTGCTATAGCCATCCTTTTAACTCACATAGCAAAGAAATCTAGAAAAAGATAGACAAAAGTTAGTGGTTGATATATTGAAAAAGAATAGGGAAATAGTTCATGTTATAAGGAATTTTTTTTCTGTATTACTCATTTCTTAATTCACACAACAAATGTAATCAGAAAACTAAAACTAGAATGATGGGAAGATGCAGAGAAAAAAGGAAGTGAAAAATTACCCTCCTTAGTTAACCATTAACAAATCTTTATAGTTTGTTACCTAAAATCTTTCTGAGTTTGTCAAAAATCTCTAAACCTGAAGTATTGTAGAAAGGAAATAGTGGTGAAGCTTGAAAATTACCTAGTAGCAGTCAGCTGAGAAAAAACATAGGTGAATAATGCCTAAAAGAGAGTTGTAGAAATGTCTTTGAGAATAGTGTGATTGTGGATAGCCAGAGAAGAAACAATGAAAGAAGAGATGAAGCCAGGCATGGTGGCACATGCCTGTAATCCCAGCACTTAGAAGGCTGAGGCAGGAGAATTGCTGTGAGTTTGAGGCCAACCTGGGCTACAAAGTGAGTTCAAAGCCAGTCTGAACTATACAATGAGACTGTCTCAAAAGCCTCCCCGCCAAAAAAAAAAAAACAAAACAGGGCTGAGGATTTATATCAATGACACCATGCCTGCCTTGCAAGTGCAAGGTCCTGAGTTTGATCCTTGGTACCGGAAAAAAAAAAAAAGAGATGAATCAGAAAAGCAGTTGAAACACCATGATAAATTTTATTTGCACAAGTGCAGCAATAGCTTGAAAGCAGAACCAGTGTCAAAAGGCAGAGTATAGTTTGGTAAAACCTCAGTGGTCAAGTAGAATGAAGGACTGCATTATTGCTAGGTTTATAAAATGATTGGATAAGATCTACTCTTGTGTGTGTGTGTGTGTGTGTGTGTGTGTGTGTGTGTGTGTTGGTAATCACCTTATATCCAGTTACTTCATATCCTAATTCACTTTTTGTTTAGCCCAGGAATCTCAGTGTCAAATGGCAACATGATTGCTCCATAGAATTAAGTGCTCAAGCTGCTAGTATGTGCTGATAGATAAGGAAGAGGGGATACTGAGAATCAAGTGACATAATATTAGATAAGTACAATGAGTTACAAGCCTTTAGGGTGTGAAGGTAAAACTTTTATTTGTCCCACTTGTCACTTTCTTTTTTTGGTACCGGGTATCAAACTTGGGACCTTGTGCTTGAGAGGTTGGCGGCGAAACCACTGAGCTAAATCCTGGGCTCCACTTGTCACTTTCTAAGTGGTTAAACAGAAAAATCACCCCCTGTTCCCAGCTTCTTAAGCATAGTATACTTCTGCTCTACTGAGTAGCTCCATGGCATTGGCCCTGGGAGCCTACATATTAGGAATACAGTCCACTTTTCTTGTTTGGTACCAAATTGGGTCATTGGATACAATAATCTGGTAAATTAAGGTGGGATAAGTGACTTGCTTTGTTTTTAAAGCTAATTTTTTTTTTTTTTGGTACCAAGGATTGAACTTGGGACCTTGCGCTTGTGAGGCAGGGGCAGAACCACTGAGCTAAATCCCCAGCCCTAATGCTAATTTTGATAGAAATTAGTTCGCTTCATTTCCTCTCTTCTCCAGTGTCAATTGCCCATTTCATTTTGTGTATTTCTAATATTTTCTTTTGGTAATAAGTATTGGGGTTATAATTTTTTGAAATAATTAAAGTGGGAGGAAAAATAATTTTAACACCTTGTACTGTAACCTTCCCTAGCTTAATTGACTGGAATAATCCTGCCATCATCAATAAGATGTACAAGGTATACCTTGGAGATATACCACTGAAGACAAAAGAGGTAGGTTGTTTTGATTTGTTTTCACATCAGGATAAAATGCATTTTGTTGATGTGATGTGTGTATATTTGTACATTTTTCCCCCAGTCGTTTTAATTTAATCTATGCTAATCTAGATTAATTAAAATCTCCCAGTAACTGTGTTTACTAGATTTGGTGTTTTCAATTCAGGCGCACAAATAATGTTGATACATTATTTAGATTAGGCATTAGCAAACTTTCTGCCAATATTTTAGGCTTTGCAGACCTGCAGCTTCTGAGACTGCAACTACTCAACTCTGTTAACAAGTAAGAAACAATATCTAATAGATAACTAAATGAGCACACTGTGTTCCAATAGAACTTTATGGATCCTGACATTAACATATTCCAATAATTTTCATGTGTTACAAAATATTGCTTCTTTTAAAAACCATTTAAAAGATATAATCGGGGTGTGGTGGAGCATGCCTATAATTTCAGCACTTGGGAGGCTGAAGCAGGAGGAGTATGAGTTTGAGGCTATCCTGAGTTGCATAGTCAGTTCAAGGCCAGCTTGAACTACATAGCAAGACCCTGTCTCAAAAAACAAAAGAACAAAACAACAAAAGAAGTAAAACTGGTTCTAATTCACAGGCCTTATCCAGACAGATTATGGGTCACCTTTGGCCTGAGGACTATAGTTTGCTGATCCCTGGTCTGGAATGTAGAAGAAAAGATGGATTCTTCTGCATCAATAAAGTAAAATCTTTATTAGTAACAAATTCTGTCCAGTCTTTGTTTTTTTTTTTGTTTTTTTGTTATTTTTGAGAATAGGTCTTGCTGTGTAGTTTAGGCTGGCCTTGGCTCACTGTGTACCCAGGCTGGCCTTGTTCTTGCAGTAATCCTCCTGCCTCAGCGTCTTGAGTGCCTGGATTACACGTGTGTGCCACCATTCCCAGCTTCTTCACTATGTTTAAAAATATTACATGTTCAGACTCAGATGTACAAGTATGATATGTTTGCTTCCTTGGTTTTCTTGCTTTTTAATCCATATTAGCTCCAAGTAGATTAAATTAAAGTGTGGTATTATAGAAAGAATAATGAATTGAGACTCCTGAATTCTAACCCTGAATGGCTGCACATGAGTGTGTTGGGTAGGAGAGGACTGATTAATCACAGACCTTCTGTGGACCTCATGTTCTTTATGTAGAAAATGAAGGAGAGTCAGAGTGTGGTCCAAGGACCTTTTTGGGATCAGGGAGCTTTTCTAGCAAAGGCAAGAGATTATTTACTTTTTAAGAAACTGCGGATATTTGTATTGATAGTACAAAAGCAGTGGTGGGTGTATATGTTCAGATCCTATCACAAATCAAAGCAAATTCATGTCACCAAACAATATGAGCAAATGTTCTGATCTCTACTGGCATACACTCATAATACGAAACAAAAACAAAGGAGAGAGAGAACAAAACTCAGCTTTAATTAATATCCTGATGAAGCTGTAGAAATTACTTTACTATGGTTATTGAGATAGGTTTTGGGCAGATATGTTCTCTAAAAAAAAAAATGAAGTCAATTCAAGGAAAACATGATTTTGGGGGAATAATGAAAAATTGACTATTCAAAAAAAAATTAGGATTGTGGGAAACGAACTTATCTCAGTGATTTGACAGCTTATCAGTATGGTTTTTTCTGATACGGTATTGGTGATAATATGAACATGATTTTTTGGTTTGTGTTTGTGTGTTAGGATGAAACATTTACTTAACTCAGTGGGGCCAGTGTTTTCCAGATGACCAGTGATGTTACAGAAAGTACAAGAATAAGAGTCATTGAAAGTGTAAAATAGACTAATGTTATTTAGTAAAACAGAGCATGCAAAAACTCACTGGTTTGTTTTAAACTCTAAATTGTAGCTAACCTTTAATAAATTATTATATGTTTAGTTTTGGTGTAGTATCAAAAAAGATCCACCATCACCTGAAGAGGCTGAAATTCTCTCTACTTCTCTAACAGCATACTTGTGCAAGCTGGGTTTCATCACATACTTCCACGTAAACAATGTATCGTAGCAGGTTGAATGCAAAAGAATATGTAAGAATCCAACTGTCTTCTAGTATTATGATGGAGATTGAAGATAATTGCACAAAGTGTAAATGTAAAACTGCTACTCCCTCAGTACAGTGTTTTAGAAAATATAGCTGTTTCTCATAAAAATGTTATTTATGAAAGTATGTAATGAGTTAATATTTTTAAGTGAGTAAATAATTTTAAAATTTCTTAGTTTTAATATCTAGTATAAGAAAAAGTGATAGGTTATACTGATGCAAATGAAAGATTTGGAGTCTTTAGTAATCTTTAGGAGTAGAAGGCAATAAATAATTTTGAAATACTGAGTCATAATTAAACATATTTCCTATAGGGAGCAGTTCTGAAGCCTGAGCTAAAAAGGGATCCAGTCAGTACTAGAGTCAAGTTAAAGATTGTTCCTCATCTCCTTCGTTCTAGACAAGCTGCTGAAATGTTTCCAGCTAACATCCAGGTACTTTATTTTTTTCCAGAGAAAATTGGCTGATCTGAACTTTTATGTCTGTTTAATGAGAGCATCATTTGTGTTAAGGGATATTGAGATAGGTTGATATATTAAAAATATTAATGAGATTCTTTTTTTGGTAGAAATTAGTTTTTAAACATTTATTATAGAATATACTCTGTGTGTAGATTCCATTCACTCTAAATTTTTGGTAATATTCTCTTTTAAACTTTGTGTCAGGCCAGGGATTTAGCTCAGTGGTTCTGCCGCTTGCCTTGCAAGCTCAAGGTCCCGAGTTTGATCCCCAGTACCAAAAAAAAACCCCACAACAACAAAAAAAACACAAACAAAACTGTGTGTGTGAGTTTGTTTGTTTCAGGGGGCTTTTTTTTTCTTACAAAAATGGTACCACCAAAAACCTAGTCATTTAAATGGGGAAAAAATGAAGTCATCCTTACTCAAACTCATATTGAAGGCAGTGGCCAATTCCTCTTGATTTTTGCCTTCCTAATGTTTTCACCTTTTTGTCTTTTTTTGGCCTAATGCTGGTATTAATTAGGCTGTTACTTCTTATTTTGGTTATTACAGAAGCCTTCTACCTTGTCTCTCTGCCTCTAGTCTGAACCACATCCATTCTGTTTTCAGTATTGCCACTGGAATCATCTCTGCAACTGGAAATCCTTGTATTTTATGTTGGTGAAGGATGTAAGCTTTGCAAAAGACCATTCTTTCCACATTGAATGGTATTGACACTTACCAACATTCATTTGACTATACGAAGCCTTATTTCTAGGTTCCTTAATTTATTCCATTGACCATGTCTTATGCCACTATACCATTATTTTTAATTGAGAAATAATTGTATATTTTTATGGGGTCAACTGGGTTTTTTTTTCTACATATACATTGCAGAAAGATTCAGTCAAGCTAATTAATGTGTTCATAACCTTATATTTTTGTGGTGAGAATGTTACAAATGTATTCTTTTAGCAGTACCACTAATTTGATTGCTGTAGCTTTGTAATAAGTTTTAACATCAGGAAGTGTGAGCCCTCCAGCTTTTTTCTTCTTCAAGGTTGGTATTCAAGATCCCATGTGAATTTTATGATAGGATTTTCTATTTCTGTAAAAAACACTATTGGGATTTTGATAGGGATTACATTACATCTGGAGATGGTTTTGGGTAGTATCCATATCTTAACAATATTAAATCTTTCAGCCCATGAACATAAGATATGCTTCCATTTGTTTATGTTTTTAAAAATTTCTTTCAGCAGTGTTTCATAGCTTCTATTGTACAAGTCTTTTTTTATTTCCTTGATTAATTTCTAAGTATTTTATTCTTTTTTTTTTTTTTGGTACCGGGGATCAAACTCGGCACCTTGCACTTGTGAAGCAGGAGGTGGAACCACTGAGCTAAATCCCTGGCCCCTAAGTATTTTATTCTTTTTGATGCTGTTTTAAATGGAACTACTTTTTAAGTTTCCTTTTTAGAGTATGCGTTGTTATTGTGTAGAAATGCAACTAATTTGTGCCTGTTGACTTTGTATCTTACTACTTTGCTGAATCATTTATTAATTCTAATAGTTTTTTGTGGAATCTTTAGGTTTTTATACTTTAAGATCATGTCATCTGTGGACAGGGATAATTTTACTTTCTCTTTTCCAATTTGAATATTTCCTTTCCTTCCCTTCCCCCTCCCCCCTTGTCTAATTACTCTGCCTAGAACTTATAATACTCTTTTGGATAGAAGTAACAAAAGCAATTGTCTTTGCCTTGTACCTTATCTTGGAAGAAAGGCCTTCAGTCTTTTGTCATTGTTATTATGTTCACTATATATTTTTCATTTATGGCTTTCATTTGTTTTGGGGGTGTTGGAGATCAAACACTGAGCCTCGTGCATACAGTGCAAGTGGTTTTATCACTGAGCCACACCCCAGGTCCATGTAGCTTTAATTTTTTTAGTATTCATACCAAAGATATGAAAGGTTTATATCTCATGTTTATAGTAGGCATTCTGAATTTGCATGTATAATTACCCTTAGCAGTGAGTTTTATATAGTCCTGTGAGTTTTTTGTGTCTCTTTCAGCTTGAAGAACTCCATCTATTACTCCCCAATCCCCACATTGTCCAAGAAATCAAGCCCAAGACCTCACCTATGCTAAGCATACACTCTTCCACTGAGCTACATCTCTGGCCTAGCTTGTTTTTTTTAAAATAAAATATGTCTGGTGGAGATATATTTTTTCAACTTTTGCCTGCGGATGTCTTTATTTCTTCTTCCTTTCCAAATGATAGCTTTGCTGGATACAGTGTTCTTGGTTGGTAGTTGTTTTCTTCAGCACTGTGAAAATCTCATGCCATTCTCTTTTGGCCTGCTATGTTTCTGCTGAGAAGTCTGCTGTCAGGTGAATTGAGATACCCTTATACTTAATTTATTTTATCTTGCAGCCTTGAAAATCTTTTATTTTTAACTCCTGAGAGCTTAACTATAAGATTCCTTTGGGTAAATTTAGTTGTGTTAAGTCTGACTGGTGACTTTTGGCCTTCCTGTACCTGGATATGTGTATCCTCTAAGTTTAGAAAATTATCTGTTATTATTTCTTTGGGTAAGCTTTTTACCCCTTTGGTATTCTCAATTCTCTCTTGCTTCCAAGTTATCTGAATATTTGTTCTTTATACTGCATGAAAGTTCCCATAAACTTTCTTCATTACTCTTTATCCTTTTTTCTTCTCCGACAGTGTTTTCAAGTAGTTTGTCTTTGAGCTCACTAATTCTTCTGTGACCTGTCTTGCTGTTGATGCCTTCTGTGGCATTTAAAATTTTATAGAGTATATTTTTCAGCTAAATTTTAAAATTTAATTTAATTTTTTTTATTTTTTATTTTTAAAACTTCTTTATTTTTAAAAAATTGCTTCCATCTCTGTTGTTTCTGTTAGGATATTGAAAGATTTCTCTTTTCTTCAAGTTCACAGAGTTACCTGGAAACAGAATTTAACTTTCTTAAATTCATTGAGAAGTCTCCTGTACTGTTATGGTTTGTGTCTCCCAAAGCCTCATGCAGTCATAGATGGGGCTTTTTAGAGGTGGCTGAATCTAGAGTGTGTGAAGCTGGGATGAAGGCCATGTGATTACTAAACCTGATGGGTTTGGCACCACCCGAATCCCAGTAATCTGGATAAGATAAAAGGGGCAGAAAGATGCTGTTAAGGTTTCCTTGTTGCTTTTGCTACCATGTGGGTGCCATGTACTGTTTCTCCTCTACCATGCCCCCCTGCCATGTGCCACTGTGCTGTGGAGCCAGCTGATTATGAATTGAAACCTCTGAACTGAGAGCTAAATAAACCTTTACCTTCTTAACTTTGGTTGTCCACTGTTCTGTCTCAGCAATGAGAGAAAAGTAACTAATACACATACTGATTACTATGTGGTAAGATTTTGGTACCTTATCTTGATTGTTAGGTGACACCTGGTTTTCTGAAGGTTCTCAATGGTGTTGGTTTGTGATATTTCTGCATTAAGAGATTAGGTATTCTAGTTTTCCTAATCTGGCTTTGCTTGTACCTGTCTTTCTAGAAATTCTAAATAGCTGCTAATTTTCCCTGGACCTATAGTCACTTCCACTGTTTCAGCACAAGATGGCACCCAAGACCAAGTATACCAGAAGTCTGCTGTTGGTGTGTTGTCACTGTTTCACTACTAAAGGGTGATCCAAGCTCAGGTTTATCCCAAACATAGCATTGATGTATTTTGTTCAGAAAAAAACCAGGAAAGTAACTACAAAAAGTATCCATCCCCGCAAGCCTCTCCCAGGGCCTGGTGTAAGACCAGATGCTTTGTTTATACTCATTGGCCTATAGTCAGGTACTGTGGATGGACCACCCAGTCCTAGGCTTCTGTATCATGTCTGTGGCTATTAATGCTGCCAAACTGTGTCAGACCCCGAGCCCACAGCTTGCCAAGACTGGCATAGCATTGAGGAAGGGCCAGTGTCCGTGCTGGAGTGGGCTATTGCTGAGAGGACTCATAGTCTAAGACTGCTGCACTTAGCCATAAGTGATGCTAACTGGAATAGAAGTCCACTAGACTGGGGCTGAGTGTCTTTTCACCACCAGGGATATTGTAAAGGCTCTTTCTTTAGGCAGAGTTCCAGAGCAAAGTCCAGTGCTTACTACCACGTTCTAAACTAGCAAATGGTATCTTGCTTCATGTTATGCTGCTTGAAGTTGGGGTAGTGTAGATGAAGGCAGTCCCTTGGTCACCTAGGCTGATATTAAGCTACATTGCACCTGGTCAGAGCTTCAGGGACTTTCATCTTTGTGGAGAAGGAGTGTGTGCCTGAGGCCCACTCCAAGACTGGCAGTGATGTGGGCAAAAACTGTAATCTGCCCCAACAGTGCTGTGTCTCTACTCGATGCTGAGGCAGGTCTAGAGGCTCTGAGCTCTGGCCTGTATATGGGTCTTTTGGTTTCTGCTATTGGAGACTTAGCACTAAACTCTTAAGACAAATTTCTTATGCGAGCTTTTGTGCCCTGCTCCTTAGTGGGTAGTCTTGCTGCATGCTCCTTTGCCTGAATTTAGAAGGGTGATGGAGGCAGTGTCTTTCTGCCTGGTTAATACAGTTCTAGTGGCTCAGCCTGGAGGTATTGGTCTGATGGTAGGGATCACAGGGCTCTGCACAGCATGGGATTTCACAGTGGTGGGCCTGATGCTGGGTTTCAGGTTTAAGGCCTAGATAGAATTTCCCTGCTTTCTCCCAAGCAGGAGTCATTTCTCTACTGTGTGCTGCTTAGAGTGGGGGTAGGTTGTGACCTTGGCAGTTCCCTTCTTGGCTTCTTCAATGTGTTTTACCTTTTTGTTATATTAAAAGAAAACACTGTAATCTCTTCCTGTATTTTTTTTAGCTCTTGCAAAGGCAGTTTGGTATGTGAGTAATTGTTCAACTTGGTGTATCTGTACAGGGGAGACCACTCTGGAGGATCTTACTTAGTCGTCTTGTTCAACTCTCTCCATAGATGGCCTGTATTGTGTTGATGTAGTTTCTGATAGGTTGAATTTTTTTTTAATCATTCAATTTTGTTAGTGCTTTTTGGCATTAGTTGAGATAATTAGGTGGTTCTCCTCTCCCATTCTATTAATGTGGATTATTGTATTGATTGATTTTTATAGGTTGAATTTCCTGGCCTTCTAGGAGTAAAGCCCATTAGGTCATGCTGTATACATTTTCTAATATGGTATGAATTCAGTTATTGATGACATAGTGTTTTATTTTTTTGTAACAATGTTTATAAAGCATATTAGTCTTTAGTTTTCTTCTAATGTCAGTTTCATTTGATTTGATTTTAAACCTCAGATTCCTCTCTCCTTCCCTTTCTCCCTTCCCATTTCCCTCCTTAATTCCCTTCCCATCTCCTTTCCATCTTTCTTTTCTTATTTCCTTTCCCTTCCCATCTCCCTTCCCTTCTCATATCCCTTCCATCTCCTTTCCCTTCCCATCACCCTTCCATCCTTCTTTCCTTCCCATCTCCTTGCCATTTTTCTTCCCTTTCCATCTCCATCCCATCTCCTTTCCTTCTCCATTTCTCTTTCATCTCCCTTCCCTTTACATCTCCCTCACCTTTCCATCTTTCTTTCCTTCTCCTTTCCCTTCCCATCACCCTTCCATCTCCCTTTCCTCCCCATCTTCCTTCCCATCTGCAGTAACCCCTACTGTGTAACAATACTGTGAAAACTGAATGGCTAATGGATAGAAAGTTTAGAACACAAAGGCTGGTACTCATGCTGTTATTAAGTTCTTAGTAAATGGTGAAAGGTTGGAAGTTATTTCCCTCCCAGTCTCATCTTTCACCACCCCTTTCTCTGCACTTGTGCTCCAGTAAAACATTGTAGCTCCTTAAATAGTCTGTTTTCGTGACTGTGTTTCCACTGATGATGGATGCTTCCCTGTGCCTTTTGGCCTGGTAAACATCTACTCATGTTTCAGTATTTGCTCAAGTGTGCCATCTCCTGGCCAAAGTGTTTCCAGTTCCTGCCTCTTCTTTTACCACATTGAGCATACCATACTCTCTTTTATGTTTTCAATGCATAGTGGGCACAGACTTTTGTCCTTAGCATCTCTCGGTCTTAAGGCTTATTTATATGGCCATTTCATCCTTTCAGACAATGAAACTTCAATTTCCACTGTCTGGTGAAAATAGACACTTTAACATTTGAATAATTTCAAAATTCTCTTTATGACTCCATAAACATAAATTTTCTACAGAAAATTAGATTTCAGTTTTCAAGCACTGTTTCTCAGAAAATATCTTGATAATTTTGGCTCAGAAAATATGATTGTTACTATGTTACATGATAAGCTGCTAGAATTTTGGGGTAAACTATTCATATACTTCCACTAGATTTATACTTTATTTCTAGTTACTTACACGTTTTAAAAATGAGTCCACCTAAAATAATGCATTTTCAAAGGCAAAACTCATTACCTGTTATCTGTAAACATTCTTTTTCTTATATTTCTTTTTTTTTCTTTGTTTCTGTGTTGCTGGGGATTGAACCTAGGGTCTCTGGCATTTGTATTTCCATTTCTAATGATAATGTTACCATTCTTTTGTGTAGTTTGCTCTTCCCCTTTCTTCATCTGTTAGTCTCAGAATTGGAGGGACCATTTGAATGAGTGTTTTGCCACTCTCACCTGAAGTGGACATATAAAAGCACTCAGCACAAATCTTCACATATAATATTTCACTAAAAATTTTATTTTTGTCTCACAAATGAATTGTTCCAATTCATTTTTTACATTTATTATTACTATATTATTTGTATAATGTGACATTATCAGATTAATGATCTACCCTTAATCTTAGCCAAAAGGCCAAGAAGCAGTGAGATTAATGTTCTATACAAAGTCGGCTCCAAATAATGTAGCACTAAGTAATATTTTGTTCTGTATCTTTTTTTTTTTTAATTCTTTTATTGGTACATTGTAGGTATACAACACAATTACATTTCTCATTGGGAAGTGTACCTTTACATAATGCATCTTGGTTCTTATTTTTTCCCCATTCCTAGCCCTCCCTTCACGCCCTCCACCCTTCCCTATTTACA
>NW_004624758.1:137555-154319 GCF_000247695.1 Heterocephalus glaber
GGCCCAAAAGCCCTTTCCTCTGGGCTGGGAGCAGTGGGAGGGATGGTGACTGGGAAGCCCCTTCCTCTGGACCAGGAGCAGTGGGACAGGATGACTGCTCAGAAGCTCCTACCTCTGGGCCGGGAGCAGCGGGACTCAGTACCATGTTGTGGTGGTCTGGTGTCCTCTGCATCTTTGTAGTGTGGAACCAGGTGGCTGCCTGTCTGCAGCGGGGTGATTTGGCATCTTCCGCATGACTCGAGACCTCGGTAAGGCGTGCCCAGACCTACCTGTCTGCAGCGCGCTGATTCGGCTTGTTCCCTGTGACTCGGACCTCGTGTTCTGTATCATTTTTAATGTATATACATCTTAACTACTCAACAAGATTGAATGCTTTGGTAGCAATGCTTATTTTTTAATGTCTCATGATAACTAGCATAGTGGCAGTTATTGAGCCAGATAACTTAGTGCTAGTCTGCAGCCCACATGTTATTGTTAAGTAAGAGCAGAGTACTATTAATAGTTTTAGGAATAACGATATAACGTTTTTGTTTTGTTTTTAAGTGTAAGAGTAAATTTTCCTATAAAAGTAGGAATTTGAGGGGTTTAGGTATTCTTGGTGTTGATATTTAATATTATAACTTGCTGCATGATGCATATGACTAATCTACATGAATTTTAAAAAATTTTTACACAATACTTGGAACACCTTTACCCTGACCACACACTTGTACAATGATTCAATTTTGATCTTTATTAAGAAATCTAATTATAGCTGCAGATGATCTTGTTTCTAGTGTCCCTTGTGTGGTATGGGATAGTAGAGTAGTTGCCATTGCAATGGAAACTCTTCATTGCTTCCTCTTGGTAGAGCTACAAGGTTTGCTAACTTGTGAGATCAACCATTGTGCCGATTAGATTACACCACAGACTATTGATAGGAACTACTAACTGGTTTTTAAGTTGGTCAGCTAATAATGCTTTCTGAAAAGAACTGCATTAATTTTGAAAAACAAGATAGAGTGCAAAAGATCTATTCAATTCTGACTACTATTCAAAAACAGTAAATTGTAATTTTCATTAATGGATATCCTTGACTTTGCTCCTTTTACATAGGTTGTATATGATGGACTTTTTGGTACAAATACAAATTCAAAGCTAAGAACATTATCCCTGCAATTTGTACATCATATTTGCATAACGTAAGTTTTTTGAATGATTTTAACAAGTTTTCAACTGCTAGAATGATCAAATACTCAAGTGTATCTTTTTACCCATCTTACCTAGAAAGAATTCATGATTGTCTTATCTTAAAATTTTTCATATTTTAGATTATTTCATTTATCTTTAATCATTTGAAAATATATGTAATTCTCAACTTGCTTTGTGTATTTGTGTTTTTTTCAAAAGCTGTCCAGAAATCAAGATTAAGCCTTTAGGTCCAATGCTTTTGAATGGCCTCACTAAGCTAATTAATGAATATAAAGAAGTAAGTGACTTTTAAATTTTAACATTTTATATTTTAAAGTATTTTCTGGTCTACCTGTTGATGTAATTAGTTTGTTATTCATTATTTCTTAACACTTTCATTTGAAGTGGTGCAAATTTCAGAAATTACTACCTTTTTTTTGCTTTTTTTAAAAAGAAATAAGTATTAAAATTTATACAAGTCTTGATGGGGTCTTACCACTTGTGCATTCTGTGCTCTTTCTATGCAGTATGCAAAATAAAGTGAGATTAGTTGAAATTAATTTTACATTTACTTCCAATATGGAACTATTTGGATTTCGTTTATACTGGGAAACAGTGTTAGTCATTAGGGGATAAGAATTTGCTGATTCAAAATTTTATCAAAACATGCATTCAGTAAATTTTTGATTCCTTAAGCTAAGTGGAATGAGAGTTCTTAAATTGTAGGTTTTGGAGTCCTGTTTTTCCCTACTGTACTTCTCTTACTATCTCCAATATTTCAGGAGAATTTGCCCCCCCCACCCCAAAAAGGTAAGGTTTCTAGAACTGTAGTTGGCATTAATTTCTTAAGTCTTAGGTAAACACGAATGCATGTTTGCAATAGTATAGTGAGATTAAGACCTTGACATTTGAAGTTAGAATTGTGTTTGAATTTCTAATTTTGTTCTTTGGTTGAGTTACTTAAATTCCTTGGACCTCTTTTCCTTATCAGAAAAATTAAAATGGCACTACCTCACTGTATTATTGTGATGATTAAATGAATTAGTACACATAAATTGTTCAGCACAGTCAAGCGACATTAGCAGTTACTATTATTAGTGAAAAGCTGTTCACTTGTGTAGCATTGCTAGGCCTGGCCCTCCTACCTTTTATTTTTTTTCCCCACTGAATCATGCTTGCCTGATTTGTAAGGTTTACAGAACCTTTAACATTTTGTGACATAGATACTTTGAGTGGTTGGTAGAAATAAATATGCTTTGTGGCTTTTGCAGAGAAATTATATGCTTCAAAATAGATTAGAGATTCTATATTAACTACAGGACTCTAAATTTCCTACCTGCAGGTGACATCTGCATGCCTTCCTAACAAACAAATCCATAAGAGTTGCTGTTCAGATGTGGAAGGATGAATCCTAGGTTAAATGTATAAAATTTAACTGGTATAAGTGTGTTACTATGTTCTGAGTAATCAGTTAGACTGGTGCTTTTCATAAAACCATTAAATTTCTACCGTATCTTCAGGAGGGAACTTTACTCATCTCATCATGCTGCCTCCTTTAATTTGTTATGTTGGCAGAAATGAGAGTGAGCTTTATTATAGTGCAGAGTTTTAGAAGATCACTCTAGCTTACTGCATGCAGTTTGGTGAGAGACAGAGGCTCCTAGAATTATCTAGTAAGCTGTTTTTCTAGCGTGTTGAAGATGAATATTGGTGTTTGTAGGATATGTGGTGTTGAAAATATCCTGATCTTTGCACTAGCTAAGTGAAACCCTTCATATATGACCACTGCATTTTCCTTTTGGAATGAGTTGGGGACACAAGATTTTGTTTTGTTTTTCCTTTTAGTAGTGTGATTGATTTTGCATATGTGCTACCCAGGCGATCGCAGTGTGATTGATTCTGGGTTTGACATACTTCTTGTTCAGATGCCATTATCCTATAGATAGTGTGAGATCTAGGTTTAACAAGGAATAAAATAATGCATGTAATTGTAGCGAAAGGTTTTGCTGTTTACTGTGGTTTTTTGTTTTGTTTTGACTTTTTTTGGTTCTTTTTGTTCTTTTCTTTCCTTATTTTATTTTTTTTTTAATTTCAAGGACCCTAAACTACTGTCAATGGCATATTCAGCTGTTGGAAAACTCTCCAGGTGAGTAAACTCTTTCTTAGTGAGAGATATCCTGTTGGCAAACAGAAAAATTATATAAAATGTGATAATAGATGGAAAATAAGTTTCTTATATTTCTGAAAGGAAATGTATTTAATGGCCATATGTTTTTAAAAAAATTACTTTGTAAAAAAAAAGATGACATTTTAATTTACATTTTAAGACATATTACCACATTAAATATAATATTGAAAGACTGAGTTGAATTTCATCATAATGGGTCACAGTTTTTGTACCCTAGAGATATTTGATTGACCTGAAATTTTTTTTTTTTTTTTTTTTTTTTGGTACTGGGGATCAAACGCGGGTCCTTGTGCTTGTGCAGCAGGCAACGAAACCACTGAGCTAAATCCTCGGCCCTTGACCTTAAATTCTTATTACTACTTACTATTAAATTTTGTAATCCCAGTGTTCAAGTTTGTCTGTCTGTTTGTTTCTTTCTTTCTTTCTTTCTTTTTTGTTTGTTTTGGATAGCATTTGCATTACAATTCTGAGTGGTCCTATTGTCAGAAGATGGGTTCATTTTCTTTTGCTTATGATTTACTCATTCCAATCATCTTCCTTTACTGTGTTTCAAAGCAGAGAGATCCTCAGCGGCACCATGCGCTGCTGTGGACTCAAGCGCAGGTTTTGTATTGGTCTGTGTAGCCTAGATCCTGCTCTTCTGTGCTGTGCAAAGAATAAAGCTTTGGGGTTCAGAAGAAAGAGATCTCAGATCCACTTACACACTGCATAGTCTTAGCAAACCTTATCCCTTATCTATTGGTGTGAAGTAGAAAATCCTATTACTGTGATAGTCTTTAAATTGCATTTTTGTCTGATCTCTTTTCTTCATGCTAAAATCAGAAATATTAACTGAATGCATGGAATATTACAGAAGAAACATCTGAGGGATATACATATATCTGTAAAAAATCAAGAGTTACCTGAATTAAATACAGTATATCCCCAACTTGTGAGCGAGTTCCATTTTGGGAGAATGATCCTAAGTTGGATTTGTTTGTAATCCAACAAAGTGAGTCTTATACAGTACATTTGTGAATCTTACATATAGTATACCTGTGACAGTTCAAAATTTGAGTGTAAGTCAGGGACTTACTATAATGGAAGATTAAATATTTCTCTTTAAAAATATTGAGCTTTTGGGTGAGGTAATGTAGTGATGTTGATGTATTCAGAGGTTAAAAACATGAATTCAGGAAAATTTGTGTATAGTTTCATTTTCTCCCTTTTAATCTTCTGGAAGTTTGTGGTAGTAATTACACTCTTCTGTTCTCTTACAGTCGAATGCCCCATCTATTCACTAAGGATATAGCTCTTGTACAGCAGCTTTTTGAAGCTCTATGTAAGGTAGGGAAATAGGTGGTAAGTTTATACTTTCTGCTTCGCTGCACATCTGGAAATCAACAGGGAGGGAAACATTTTTATCATCCTTACAGGAAGAACCTGAGACTCGACTTGCTATTCAAGAAGCATTGTCTATGATGGTTGGAGCTTATAGTACTTTGGAAGGAGCACAGCGAACACTGATGGAGGCACTCGTGGCTTCATACTTAATAAAGGTAGGTCCAACTCTGTGAATGACAGTGGCAGGTGGTATGCACATTTTATGTTAAAAGTTTCAGTTGACACATAAAAACTGTATGTATTTCTAGGGAATCATGTGATGTTTTTAGTACATGTATACATTGTATGATATTCAGATCTGGTAAGCATATCTGTTTTCTCATACATTTTTGTGGTGAGAAATTAAAAATTCTAGCTATTTTGAAATATACAGTACAGTACATTATTATCTGTTGTTACCCTACTATGGAATAGAACACTAGAACTTATTTATTTCTATTTAACTGTAACGTAGTGCCTGTAGGCCAGACTTTCCCCATACTTCCCTGTCCCTTACTTTACCCATACTCTGATAGCCACTATTCAACTTCTAGGAGTTCAACTCTTTTAGATTGTACATAAGAATGAGGTCATGTAGTACTTGTTTATCTGTGACTGTTTTCTCTTAACATAATGTCTTCTAGTTTAGTCTGTGTTGCCTCACATGACAAGATCATATTTTACTTTTTTTTTTTGCAGTTCTTGAGATCAGACCTAGAGTATACATGCTAAACAAGTACACTACCACTGAGATAACTCCTTAGCCTCATATTTTACATTTTTATGAACAAGATTGAATTACTTTTCTTCTTAACTACTTTGAAAATTAAGAGGAATACTTGCTGACATATGATCTACTTTTAATTCCTCATGTGGAAATTTGATTTTAAGGGAGAAGTGATAGTATGCACATTGGTTATGCTTACATCCTTCTGTGTGGGAAAGCTATTCTTACTGCCATGTTTCCTGAGGTGGAAGTATTTTTTCTTAATAACTGGTAATTGAGCACTACAGTTATTTGAAAAAGAATGCTATAAGAAACAGTATCAGAAAAAAGCAGAAAGAAAGACAAATTACATGTTGGGCATGGTGGCACACACTTGGGAGGCTGAGGCAGGAGGATCAGGAGGATCACAAGTTCAAGGCCAGTGTAGACAATTTAGTTAGACTTTGTCCTAAAAAGAGTGGGGAACATGAGCTATAGCTTAGTGGAAAGCCTTGGGTCCAGTCTCTAGTATCCCCCCATCTGTAAAAATGAGTGTTTAGGAAGTAAGCCAGTAACACCACACATGCTCTTTTTTTTCCTTGGTACCGGGGATTGAACTGGGATCCTTGTGCTTGTGCAGCAGGTGGTGAAACCACTGAGCTAAATCCCTGGCCCGACATGCTTTTTTTTTCTAGTCCTCTTTATTTGGCTTTTATTGAAGTTTGTAGAAGAATGTGGAATAGTGTGCGTGTGTGGTGTCTCCCTCTCTCTCTCTATATATATGTACACACATATATACATGTATATACATATGTGTAATACATAATATAAAATTATATGTCACATATTTGCTTTATATATTTGCCCTTTTAGGAGTAGAAAGAGAGGAAAATTGGAAAAGGGAATGATCACAGAAAAATTTATGAGGTTAATATAAGTCGCTTCCTATGAAATTCATCTGATATGATTTAATACATTTATATTGAGGGAATTCTTAAATATTAAATAGGTATCAGGTTTCTATTGAAATATGACAGGATTAAATTGTGCCATTATGCATATTTAGAAAGCTTACTATATAGATTCCTGTTGTCAAATCTTCCTGGTGTCCAGTTTACATGGCTCTTGGTCAGATCATGGATGAAGATTTTTAAAAGTCTTATCTAGAATAGAATGCTTTTTTAAAAATTTTTTTTTCGGTATTGGGGATCAAACTGGGGACCTTGCACTTGTGCAGCAAGTGGCGAAACCACTGAGCTAAATCCCCGGCCCCTTAGACTAGAATGCTTAAAACTTTCCTTGGGTACCCTCACTAGAAGTGTGATACTTATATAATGCTTATAGATACTGGTTCTATTCATGCAGACTCATATAACAAGCCAAAGCTATTTTTTTCTTTTTATAGACTACATTTAAAAGCACTCAAACTCCAGGCTAAATCTATTTATTTGGTTGGTTGGTTGATTGGTTTTTTTGAGAGAGGATCTCACTTTGTAGTTCAGGCTGGCTTTCAACTCACTATGTATCCCAGGCTGGCCTCAAACTTGTGGTGATTCTGCCTCAGTCTTCTGAATGCTGGGATTACAGGTGTATGCCACCATGCCTGGATCTAAATCATATGATTTATAGACTAATCCTTAATATCATTGCTCTGTAATGTAGCTGAAGGAATGCTAAACAGCAAGAATATCAGAGTGAATGGGACAATCTCTGAAATAGTAGATCTCTATTTCACTTACATTTGTGGCGGGTGGAATGACCTAGAAAGAAAATAACTGACAGTAAACCTTCAGGATCAGTAAATTCTAAAACTGGTTTTCTGGTTGAACTTTATATTCATAAATTATTAATCTCAGTTAATATAATATATTTATGTAGTTGAGTCTTTTTCTGTAGTTAGTGTTAACTTTAGAGCTGGTCTGAGAATGAATTTTTAAGGACTCAAAATACAGTAATCTTTGATTCTGTCCCTCACAAAATACCTGAATTTCACTTGTATGACTGAGAGTTAGGGAGGCAGAGATAGTGGCCCAAAACTGTTGTAGTGACATGGCCCCAAGATTTGGGGTGGACATGTGTGTGTACACAGAGATCCTTTAGTTATGATCATTGTGGATATTTCCTCCATTACTTGGAAGATCCTTTTAGCTCTTTATATTTACTCTATGAAACGCTCCTGTCCCAAATACTTTAAAACAGCATAAAGATGTGAACAGGGCTAGGGGCATAACTCAGTGATAGAGCACAAACTTAGGATGTATGAGGCCCTGATTTCGATCCCTAGCACAGAAATGATCAAAAATATTGAACAAAAGATTTTGATTTAGACGCATATTTATTGAAATGCTAACTTAAATTTTGATTTGTTTACCATTAAGATAAGTTATGTAGAATGAGTTTCTGATAATTAAATTTTCTTTCTTTTTTTTTTTTTGGGTGGGTGGTGGGTATCTCTGTGTTTTTATGTGTCCAATAGCCTGAAGTTCAAGTTCGACAAGTGGCTGTGAAATTTGCCAGCACCGTGTTTCCCTCTGATCACATACCTTCCAGATACTTGCTCCTACTAGCTGCAGGAGATCCGTAAGTTTCCGAAAGGTGTTAATTTGAATTCCATAATTCAATAGATTGAATTACATGTGTAGATATGTACAGTATATTTGTATACTGGTAATGTGATGGTACATATATATCTGTAGTATATGATACGTAGATAATATGTAAATATGTTTGTGAAGTGGTGAAGTAAAAAAGAATACATAATTACATATGGAGTATTCTTATAGCTCTAAAAACAGGTCTTGTAGGAGAAAAAAGTATTATTGAATGTTTGAAGAGTTTTATTTTATATCTAATATGCTAAGATTTAAAGTGGGATATGTATTGGATTTTGTATTGAATGATATTACTACATTTCTAGAGGGGATTTTTTAAATCACTTAAATTTTTCTGCAATTGGGATCTTTGTAAAGCTGTATATACATTTAATGAGGTTTATGTGTGCATGTTAAAACAACTCTTATTAAGTAAATATGATCTATATTGTAACTCTTACTAAGTCTGTGTTATATATTGTCAAGTTAGTGACATCTTAAAATCCATGAAGCAGTCTAGTATATTCCATAATATTAAGCCATTATTGTGCTTAATATTTAGAATTTTTGCATTTTTAAAATGAGATTCTTATGTTTTAAAGTCTCATTTGTGTTGATGAATGGTTTGAGTAAAATTATGTATCCTTTGATCATTTGAATAACCTTTCTGATAAACTTTTGTGGTCCATTTTTTAAAAAATGGTTAATTCCTTGATAAACGTTTCATTATTCTTATCAGCCAAACTGTGATGCCCTTGATGCCATTTCCCCTCCTGTAAATTGTATATATTTTGCTATGAATTTTTGTTCAGTATTTTAACTAAATATCATTGGTATTGCCAGGTCCTAAGTTTTGATTTTTGATCTTGGCTGCTGCTTCTTATTCATTTCCATTTATTTTGGTTTTGGATTATCAGTCTTGATCCTTGTGGCCTACTTTTCTCACTTGTCTGCCTTAGGTTTTCCAAACCCCAGGCCAGAGGGTTCCAGGGCCTGGGAGCCAAGCTAGTAGTTCTGTTAGAGCCAGGATATGACTAGAGAGGTAAGCAGAGCTGTTAACCACTCTGCCTTATCTCTGAGTGTGGAAAATTACTTTTATTTTTAGAACCAAAACCAAAGAATAACTGATTGAACAGTTTTTCTTTAGTTAAAACTTTTCTGGTTAAATGAAAATTCTCTGACAACTGGAACCTTTATTAATTCTTTTTAGCACCTTATAAGGTGTTAGGGAATTTAGAGGTAATTATGGATTTAAAAGGACTGAATAAAACTATTACTCAGGCCCTTCTCTAGGTGGCTTTAAATTGGTTGAGTTTTACATTTTTTAATATTTTGATGTCACTTATTATTAACTGCCAATTGTACAACATTGTTGCTGAATTCCATTTAGATGTCAGAGGTTTTTTTTTTTAGTACTAGGGATTGAACTCAGGACCTTGAGATTGCGAGGCAGGTGCGGTGCCACTGAGCTAAATCTTCAGCCTAGGTGTTAGAGTTTTGATGGAGTATATAAAACACTGGACAGTCACTGAATTTTAAAGTGTATTATACTTATTTATCCCCTAATAAAGGTATTATACCTCTAATAATGGTAAAGCATACACATAGTTATTTGTGTAATTAATTTCAGTATTCTTTTTTTTGGTACTGGGGATTGAACTCAGGACCTTGTGCTTACAAGGTAAGAGTGGTGCCACTGAGCTAAATCCCCGGCCCTCTGTACTGTTTTTATCTGTGAGTAAAAAACATGCAATCAGATGACTTTCTGAATATCATGAAATTTCCACAAAGAAGTACTTTCTTATATCTTATATTTTACTTATTCTTTGCTTAGTCAAGAATATATTTAAGATATTTTTTCAGAACTCTAGCTACTAAATAATATTCCAGTTTTTATTCTTCAAATGATAATTCTACAGTTGGTGAAATTCATTTTTTATTCTTATTTGTCTTCTGAAAGACGAGAAGAAGTTCATGGAGAAGCACAACGAGTGTTAAGGTGTCTTCCTGGTAAAAACAAAAATGAAGGTGCTTCTAAGCAGATGCCTTCTTTCCCAGAAATGGTATATTATATCCAAGAAAAGGTATGGCATATTTAACAGCAGCTAATTAGTTTAAAATACATAATGGATTATAAAAATAAAACTGTACATTTTAAAGCAAGAAATATAATCACTTAATTGTTGAGCAGTAGTAAAGTTTCTGGCAATGGTAATGTTTACATTAAGAGAGAGGCACAAAGTGAGGAGACAAATATAATTCTTAAATGTAGTTGGTCTGTTTCACCTAAATTTGAATGACTCAGTAATTCATTTCAGACATGTTTTGGCTATACAGTATTTAAAATTGTTTTCTCTTGGTATGGTGTGCTTAAAAATATAACTACCGGGCCGGGGATTTAGCTCAGTGGTTCCACCACCTGCCTCACAAGTGCAAGGTCCCGAGTTAGATCCCCGGTACCAAAAAAATACAACTACTTTCTGCTTTTATTTTACTTTTTATTGTTTTGCTGTGTGGGGAATTAAATCCAGGGCCTTGTACAGGTGCTGTACTGTAAACTACAGCTCCAGCCTTCCCTTTTATTTTATTTTATTTTTTTTAATTAAAAAAATTTTTTTTTTGGTACCAGGGATCGAACTCGGGTCCTTGTGCTTGCATAGCAGGCGTCGAAACCACTGAGCTAAATCTCCGGCCCATTCCCTTTTATTTTTAAGGGCATTATTTTATTTATTTATTCATTCATTCATTCATTCATTCATTTATTATTTCATGGTACTGGAACGAACACAGGGCCTTTGTGCTGAGCTACATCCACAAGGTTTTTTGTTATTATTATTTTTTTATTTTGGGACAGGATCTTGTTAAGTTACCCAGGCTGGACTTGAACTTGCCATCCTCCTGCCTAGCCTCCTAGAGTGCTGGGATTATAGGCATGTACCATCATGCCTAGCTTATTATTTTATTTTTAAGGTCACTATTGAATCATAAATTTAAGGATGCTTCAAGGAGCAGTTAAGGTTTTTCTACCATGATCATTCTATCTGCTTTTTCAGATTTCTGTCTTGCATGGTGTTTTCGGTTGGTGGATCAGAGTATAGTATTGACACTGATGATCCCCGATCCTAGCCATCCTACTTTTTATATGTGACTATTTTAATATGTTTGAGGATACCTTTACTGTCTTTTACCTCTACCGATGATTTTGTAGCTTTTTGCTAGCTAGGTACCTTAGGAGAGTTGAAAGTCAGTATATAGTAACCATGATTCTGTTTTTCATAGCACAGTCACATTTCTATTCTGAAGATGCCTTGTGCTCATGTTTTTTTGAAATCATTATTATTAACAAAAATAACTGGCAATTGGTGGCCTATCGTGGCCATATCAGTAGATGGATGTGGTAGGTTTATTACTTTTTAAATATAAGCCAGTAAAGAACGCATAGGGAAAAGCCAACATATTCTGCCATTTACAACGTGAGGGACACATACAAATCAGTAGGAAAGTGCCTGATTAGAAAAAGACAGATGTGAACCTTGGACAATAATGTAGCTAAAAATGTGGTTATTTTGAGTTGAAGAAAGACTCCATTTTTTAGTAACTATGTTATTTTGGGGTTTATTTTTTTTCTTAGGCTTCCCATCGAATGAAAACTCCAGTCAAATACATGACTGGGACCACTGTCCTTCCATTTAACCCAGCAGCATTTGGAGAGGTAGGACTTTCATATATTTATATTTGCTTTCTGTAAAAGTTCTAAAAGATAACACCCAAAAAGATGTCTGTGATCTTTTGTTTTATAGGTAAACCCATATCTCGGTGTCATTGTTCTTTACTGGGGTATTTGTTTTAAAATAGGTATTATTTTAAAATAATAAGTATTATTCTAATTAATAATAATCTGTGTCCCTCCCTCCTTCCCTCCCTCCCATCTAGGACTTGATTCGAGATAGGCAAGTGCAGTACCACTGAGCCACATCCCCAGACCTCAAAGAACCAGAGGCTCTGCATTTATTACTTGTTGTTGGGCTTTTGCAGCAAGTTAGATTTGAGTTTTAAAGCTGACCTATTGTTGAGGTCAGAGAGGATTAATTCATTATATTTATTAAGAGAAATTTTATACTGCAGATTGTTGGTTTGTACTAATTATAAGAAATAGTATTGTTTAGTGTTGAGTAAGAGTAGGGTTGGAGGGTGGTATAGCTCAGTAGGGGAGCATGTTCAAGGCCCTGGGTTTTTCCCTACCCTAAAAGTGAAAAAGTTGAGTTTGGATTCTAACTCCTTGAAATTCCATTTAAAAAAAAAACACTATTTAGCTCTGCAAAAGCTCGTTATATAAATTTTGCTCCATTATGGTAACTTAGTTAACATATTGAGTCTTTTTTCCTTTTTTTTTTTTTTTTGGCTTCTGTGAGGAGTGGGAAAGCTTTATGAAGCAGGATAGAGGAATTAGAACTAGAAACTGTCACTTTGAATAATAGCCTCCTTCATTGACTTTTCTGAGACGTTTATGTGGTATTCCTCGTGTTTCTGATTTTAGATAGTCCTATACTTGCGTATGTGCCTAGCTCATAGTGCGGGGGTGGTGCCCACCTCTCAGAGTTTGGCTGATATGCAAGATCATGCACCTGCCATTGGGCGCTACATACGGACTTTAATGTCAAGCAGTCAGGCGACAGCCTCATCATCTTCTAATAAGAGTGGAGAAACCAACCCTGTTCAGATTTATATCGGCCTGCTTCAGCAGCTGTTAGCAGGTGTTGGAGGTAAGAAGTTGTGTTGCTAAGGAAAAATTTTAAAGCGCATAAGCACACATTTTTTTATTAATAAATATTATTTTATTTTATCCCATTCCCTCCTCAAGCCTCTTTCTCTCCCTATGTTCAAAAGCTTTGTTTCCATTTTTTCTTTTTATTTTCACATTTTTTTGTCCCTTCCTTCTTTCTCCCTCCCTCCTCTCTTGTTTCCCTTTCCATTTGAACACTTTCTTCCCATTTCCCATCATCCATTATACATCTCAGTCCTTATTTCCACATTCAGCTTCTCACACCAGAGAAACAATTGGTATTTAAACATATGTGTCCGATTTATTTCATTTAAGAGTATGATCTCAAGGTCCATCCATTTAGCTATAAATGTCTGATGCTCATCCTTCTTTATGGCAGAGTAGTACTCCATTGTATAAAAACCCCCTGCATTTTCTTTATCCACTCATCAGTTGATGGGCAGTTGGGCTGTTTCCAAGATTTAGCTATTACAAACTGTTTCTACAAACACGGTGTGCACATATCACTGTGGTATGATGCTTTTAATTCTTTCGGGAAGATAAGAGGAATAATGGGTCAAATGGAATCTCTACTTTTAGTTTCTTGAGAAATCTCCGTACTGATTTCCACGGTGGTTGGACCAGTCTACACTCCCACCAGCAGTGGAGAAGGGTTCTCTTTTCCTCACAGCCCCACCAGCATTTGTTACTGGTTGATTTCTTGATAGCAGCCATTCTTTTTGTAGGGAGATGGAATCTCAGCATTGTTTTAGTTTGTCTCTCTTGAATGACCACTGATGTTGAAAAATTTTTCATATATTTGTCATTTCTAATTCTTTATCTGAGAAGTGTCTTTTAATTTCAGATAACCATTTTTGCATTGGGCCTTTAAATTTGGGGGGGGGTCTGATTTTTTTGAGTTCTTAATATATTCTAGATAATACTCCTTTATCTGAATAGCTGGTAAAATTTTTTTCCTACTCTCTGATTGTCTGTTCTCTCTGTTGGTAATTTCTCTTGCTGTGCAAAAGCTTTTTAATAAGATGACGTCCCAGTTGTTGATTCTTTGAAGTATTTCTTGTGCAGTCTGGGTTTTGTTCATGAAGTCTTTGCCTACTCCTATGTCCTCAAGCATTCTACCTATTCTCTCTTTCAGTAGTTTCAGTATTTCTGTTTTAATATTTAGATCTTTGATCCATTTTGATTTTAGTTTAGTGCATGGTGAAAGATACGGGTTTAGTTTCAATCTTTGGCATGTGGAAAGCCAGTTTTTCCAGCACCATTTATTAAAGAGGTTATCTTTCTTCCAGTGAAGGTGTTTGGCTCCATTGTCAAAGGTAAGGTGGTTGGGGGCTGGGGATTTAGCTCAGCGGTGTTGCCACCTGCCTCACAAGCACAAGGTCCTGAGTTTAATCCCCAGCACCCCCTGCCCCCCCAAAATAGGTAAGGTGGTTGAGTATGTCTGGAGTTGTTTCTGCATCCTCTAGTTTGTTTCATTGATACCCAGGTCTGTTCTTTTGCCAGTACCATGCTGATTTTATCATCATAGCTTTGTAGTATAATTTAAAGTCAGGGATTGTGATACCCCATGCTTTGCCTTTGTTGCCCAGAATTCCCTTTGCTATTCTAGGTCTCTTTTGGTTCCAAATGAACTTCAGGATTGTTTTTTCTAATTCTGTGAGATATGCTGTTGGGATTTTGATTGGGATTGCATTGAATCTGTATAACAATTTTGAAAGTATGGCCATTTTCACTATATTGGTTTTTCCTATCCAAGAACAAGGGCTATCTTTCCATTTTCTGATATCCACTTCAATCTCCTTTTTCAGAGTACTGTAGTTTTTAATGTAGAGGTCTTTTACTTTTGTTAGATTGATTCCTAGGTATTTAATTTTTTTGGATGCTATTGTGAAAGGGATTGTTTCTCTAATTTCTCTCTCTGTGAGTCTGTTATTTGTGTATAGGAAGGCTGTTGACCCTTTAGTGGTGACTTCGTATTCAGCTATGCCACTGAATTTGGTTATCAAATCTAGAAGTCTTTTGGTGGAGTTTTTGGGGTCTTCTATGTAGAATACATGTCATCCACAAATAATGATAATTTAACTTCTTTCTTTCCTATCCTTATTTGTTTTATTTCTTTCTCTTGTCTAATTGCTCTGGCTAATGTTTCCAGAACTGTATTGAACAAGAGTGGTGACTGTGGACGTCCTTGTTCCTGATTTTAGAGTGAAAGCTTTGTTTTTGTCAATTTAGTATGATGTTGGCTGTTGGTTTGTCATAGATGGCTTTTATTAGATTGAGATAAAGACCATCTATTCCAATTTTCTGTAGGGTTTTTTCATGAATGGGTGTTGGACTTTGTCAAACATTAAGCACAGATTTAATTTTAAAATCATAAAAATTTATAGCAAAATTTTTTGTAGATGATCTTTTCACTTCTGTTACTGATCATTAGTCCTTGTTTTCTAATCTTATTTGATTTATTCGTGATACAGTATTTCTCTTTTCAGAAAGGAATGCTGATAGTAGGTACACATTTTTTACTTTGGAAGCAGATGTGAAGAATAGGATATCCCTTTTGATAATTAATTTGTAAACTTGCTGTATTGAAACTCATACTTTATGTTGTGTATTTTTTTTTTAAGAATTGAGGTAGTTTGTGCTTAAGAAGTAGTCTTACACTTTAATGGAATTTGGTGGTCTTCATATATTCAATTCATTCCTTTTCTTTAAAATGGTTCTGAATTCTTATTTAGGCTTGCCTGTCATGTACTGCCTATTGGAAGCTGTGTCAGTATATCCAGAAAAATTGGCTACCAAGTTTGTAGATAAAACAGAATGGATAAAGGTATGTCTTATGCATATGTATTTCTCTTTGAATTTAGGTATTTCAAACTTTAACCTCATGATTTTTTCTTCTACTGGTGTTACTGTAACCTTTTCTGCGGTTAGGTCAGTTTGAAAATTTCCATCAAACACTAAAAACCATTTAGGTCACAATATCTCATTTCCCCATGTGGTTGAGAGTGTGAATTTTTCTGTTTAAAAAACTTTAAAAAAAATCAGGTTTGTATAGTTTAAATAAAGAACATTTAAAATCTTTTACAACTGTCTCCCACCTACCCAAATATCTACAACTTCCTAAATTTTCCTCTTTTTCTTCTACCATATGTACATAGAACATCAGTGACATTTATGTAGCTTACTTTTTAGAATTTACTTATGTATATGTACATGAAATCATTTTTAATTTTTCTCCCTTCTTTTACATAAATGGAAGCATATTTTCACCTCACACTAAAACTTTGAGCTACTCCTCTATAACTATGGAGAGAGCTCCTCTTTAATGGCTTCAGTGTTTTCCATTGTATGATTTATTCTACTTTCTTATTGATGATTATTTGGGTACTTCCAGTCTACTGCAATGAATAATACCATTGTGTACATGAGGAAATACATTTTTTAGATGGATTCCCCAGAGGTAGTATTATTGAGTCAGAGGACAAGTACTTTTGTACTTTTGATAGATAATGTCAAGCCCTCCATGTGAGTGATACTGATGTTTGTAGCATCCATAAGAGTGTTCCTTGTCACTTGATTACACCAAAAAGTTATCAAGTTTAGCAAATAAAAATGTAAGATGCTCACTTAAATTTAAACTTCAGGCAAAATGGCTTACAGAGTTTCATATACCTCTTGTAATAGTACACAGTGCAGTTATTTTTGGAAAATGTAGCATGAGTTATGGTAAAAATCTATAGTTCAAGAGTATAAAAATATGAATGTAATTGACAAAGACATGTAGACTTTGTACTTTTCTGGAAAATTTGATCCATGATATTGCTTCTAGTTTAAAAAATTTTTTTTTCTTTATGGTTATTTCTTTTTTTAAAAAATTTTATTTTATTGGTACATTTTAGGTAAACAATATAATGACAGTCATCAATGGAAATTTGCACTTTTACATAATCTCTCTTGGTTCTTA
>NW_004624758.1:155167-202329 GCF_000247695.1 Heterocephalus glaber
AAATTTTTTCCCACATTGTGGGTTGTCTCTTCACACTGCTGGTGGTTTCTCTTGCTGTGCAGAAGCTTTTTAATAAGAAGAGATCCTGCCGGAGATTTAGCTCAGTGGTTCCGCTGCGTGCCTCGCATGCACAAGGTCTCGAGTTTGATCCCCGGTACCAAAAAAAGAAAAGAAATACAGATGGTTAATAAATATATAGGGCCCGTGATTTAGCTCAGTGGTTCCGCCGCCTGCCTTGCAAGCACAAGGATCCCAGTTCAATCCCTGGTACCAAAAAAAACAAAATAAGAGATCCCACTTGTTGATTGATTGTGCTAGTTCACGGGCAACTGAGGTTTTGTTCATAAAATCTTTTCCTACACTGATGTCACGGTAGCATCCAAAAAACTGACATACCTAGTAATCAACCTAACAAAAGAAATCAAAGACTTCTCTGAAAACTATAGCACCCTGAAAAGAGAGATTGAAGATGATATCAGAAAATGGAACAACATCCCCTGCTCCAGGGTAGGAAGGATCAACGTAGTGAAAATGGCCATACTTCCAAAACTGCTATAAAGATTCAGTGCAATGCCAATTGAAATCCTAGCAGCATACTTCCCTGACCTTGAGAAAACAATCCAAAAATTCATTTGGAACAAGAAGAGACCCAGAATATTAAAAGCAATTCCAGGCAACAGAGACATGGCAAGAGGGTATCACAACCCCCAAGTTGAAACTATAGTACAAAGGTACTGTGATAAAAACAGCATGGTACTGGCAAAGAAACAGACCTGAGGACAAGTGGAACAGATTAGAAGGTGCAGAAACAGCTCCAGACACACTCAGCCACCTCATCTTCGACAAAGGAGCCAAACACCCTCACTGGAGGAAAGACAGCCTCTTTAATAAATGGTGATGGAAAAATTAGGTTTCAACTTGCCAAAGACTAAAACTAGACCTATATCTTTCCCCATGCACTAAACTAAAATCTAAATGGATTAAAGATTTAAATATTAAAATAGAAACTAAACCGGCTGAAAGAGAGGTTTGATAGAACTCTTAAAGACATTGGTGTAGGAAAGACTTTTTCTTGATTTTAAAAGGATCCTGTAATTTTTGAGTTTTGCTTTTTGGGTTTTCCTAATATGGTCCATGGGCTAAATATGGTCAGATGTCTTTTTTTTTTTTTTTTTAAATGATCTGCAAGCTAAGAATGGTTAGCAATGGTTGAGTCAAGTCAAAAGAAGTAATGTTTCATGACATGTATAAACTGTGGTGTCTATAATGTTTTATTGGAACTCAGCTATACCTATTTGTTTATATGTGGTTCTGTGGCTGCTTTTGCACCACAGTGGCAGAATGGAGTAGCTGCAACAGTGTCCATATGACCCACAAATAATAATATCTATAGTTTATTGTGTTCTTTTCTCATGGATATCGATAGTTTGAACATTAAAATGCATCATTTTAATTTTAGTTGTTAGCAGGAGGATAATTATGTATATGCTCCTTTTTTTTCTGCTCAGAGTCTAATGAATAGCAGTAAAGAAGAAATGCGTGAATTGGCAGCATTGTTTTATTCTGTGGTGGTTTCAACAGTTTCGGGAAATGAGTTGAAGTCAATGATTGAACAGCTTATAAAGACTACAAAAGACAATCATGTATGTTGCCAGTTTTGTCATTGTACTTTTTTTAATGGAAGATAAGGTTTTATAAAAGCTATTTTTAGTTCCCATCTGTAAAATGAACCGAGAAATTGTTTGCTTTTGTGATTGTAAAGATGAAGTGAGATAGATTTCAGTCAGTACATTTCACAGATTTGAGAGCTGTGTCTGAAAAGCACTGTTTTAGGTGCTGTGAATACAGTGGTGGGAAAATTCAGGTGAATCCCCTGTGCTACCTGATGCTTGGAATTGTTAGCTCCTTTTTTCTTCCACATCTACTTCTGCCTTTCATTCTGCTATCGAAAAACAAATTGTGCTGGCTTCCTTGTGTTTGGAGGTTTTACCAGTTAGATATCACATTGTATTTTGCTGGCAATAGGGAGAAATTACAGTAATACTTCAGTTCAGTAATGCTTCTGTTTGCAAACAATCTGGTTTACAAACAAAAGCATTTGGCAAAAGTTTGCTCCTGTTTGCCAGTTCTGCATTGGGTGACAAATGCGAACCATGGCGATCTTCCCCACACATCTATTTTCCCCCAAATCCTAAAACAAATTAAATGTATTAAATTGAGCTACCACTGTGTGTTTTGAATATTATGATATTGTAGTACCACAAATGGTATAACGTAGAAGAAAGCATGAGTACTATAGGAGCATGTGAGTAAGATTAGGGTGTCCAAATTTTGGAGTGATTAAGACAGCCTAACTTCTCAGCATTCTTTGATTTAGAACTCGTTTTCTTTTGTTCGTTAAGTCTCATTGATACCAGTGAAAACTGGAGTGATCATTTTATTTTTTTGCCTTATGTTTTATCAGTTATGATTCTAAAAACATAGTTACTTCAATCAATATGTTCCTTTGTGTGTGAGAAAGAAACATGTTTGCTATTGTGTTGTTAAATTCAGAGCCCTGAGATACAGCATGGATCCTTACTTGCATTGGGATTCACGATTGGAAGATACTTGGCTAAAAAGAAAATGAGAATGGCAGAGCAGCAGGATCTGGAGACAAATTCTGATTTCCTGCCTGAGCAAGAGGAACTTATTCAGAGTGCCACAGAAACAATAGGTCATTAATGTCTATGCTGACTTGGCTGACTTTATTATGTTAAATTTTGATATATTGTTATAGTGCTAAGCTTTAAAGACACAAACTTTTCCCCCCAAATTTATTTAATATTAAGTAAATTCTATGTTTTTAGTAACAATGAAAGTTTTTTTTTGTACTTTTCTTCTGTGTGTTTCTGTATGACGGGTGATTTTGTTATGGAAAAAAATTTAAACATTCAAAAAAGAACACTATAGCCAGGCGTGCTGGTGCATGCCTGTAATTTCAGCACTTGGGAGGCTGAGGCAGGAGGATTTCTGTGAGTTTAAGGCCAGTGTAGGTTACATAGTGAGTTTAAGGCCAGCCTGAACAACATAATGAGACCCTGTCTCAAAAAACCAAAAACCCACTATGCTCTGTTGACAATGCTATCTTACTACTTGAATAAATGTTAACAAATAGTCAACCAGAAAATATTACAGACTTTGATTTTATTTTGTTGTCTTTAAAAAGTCTTTACTGCATTGTTGATTGCTTTGGATCACAAAGATAAATGCTGTATTATTCTCTGTTTCGTCTAAATGTGCTTACAGGGTCGTTTTTGGACAGTACATCACCCCTCTTGGCAATTGCTGCCTGTACGGCCTTGGGTGAAATTGGCAGAAATGGTCCACTGCCAATTCCTAGAGAGGGACCTGGTTTTACCAAATTGCATCTGGTAGAGAGCTTACTAAACAGAATTCCTTCTGGTAAAGAAACAAATAAGGCAAGTTTTGTTTCTTTCCTTCCCTTCAGAATTCTGCCTTTTGTGAATGTACAAACCAGATTGTAGTGAGATAGGTGACACTGTTTTGGAGGATTTGCTAATACAAAACAGAACAATAGAAACATCGGCATGTTTTCTTTTCAGTGAGGAATAATTTGTATACAACTTTAGTATGTGCATCTTTTAACCCAGTTACTCAAATTAGGTCCTTAACTGTTAAAATTTAAATAAATTCATCAGGAAATCTTTTGTAATGCAAAAGGTAGATAATAAAATGCTTAGTAGTTTTGTGAATTTTAGAGCAAATATAAATACTAACTTCTTGTAGTCAGTTTGATTTTAAGAGGTTGGCATTAGTAAGTGGTACAAATAATCTGAGGAAAAGGACATTGATCAATTTTTCAGTTTAGAGTAATAATTTCATAACTTTAAAGCATTTTTTTGTGATCGAAACTTCAGTATTGAACAATAGATGATTTAATGAGCAGAAAAATCAGTTTACTGCAAGCAGAATAAACATGCTAATCTTTGGTCTAGCTGCTGTTGAAAACTCAGACTATCACACAGTGTAGTTTTTATTAGCTATTATTAACTAGTTATTACCAACTATTACCAACCATTATTGAGCTCTATAATGTGCTAGGGACTATCCTAAGTGTTTTCTGTGCATTGAAATAGAATCCCTCAAAAAGTCTGCCATGTGTGGTAGTGCAGTTGGGAGGCTGAGGCAGGAGGATTGCTGTGAGTTCAAGGCCAGCCTGGGCTACAATAGTGAGTTCGAGTCCAGCCTGAACAATAGCAAGACCCTGTCTCAAAAAAAAAAAAAGTTTAGTGAAGTATGCTGAGGAAGAGCCACAGAGAGCTGAAGTAACTTACCTAGAGTCATGTACCTGTAAATGCTGCTAAAACGGTGAGGAGGTGATTTGGTCCTAGGTCTTCTGGGCCTAGAACCCACATTTGTCATGTGGGTTTAAAGGATAATAAGCTTAAAAACTGTCTTCTTTCTTTGGTTGCAGCTATGAATCCTTAGTGGACTCTACTTATGTCTTTCAATGTCTTATAGATATAGTACTATAAAACTGGGTGCTTTGTAAAGATTTAGGCATTAGTGTACAAATACCCTGCCTGTCATTTCATCTTGGAATGCTATTCTGGGATAAAGCTGTTATGAACTTTATTTAAAAGAAAACATTATGTTCTTACAGATGAAAGAGCGAGCCATCCAAACGCTGGGCTACTTTCCAGTTGGGGATGGGGACTTTCCTCAGCAGAAACTCCTCTTGCAAGGTCTGATGGATTCTGTGGAGGTATTTATACTGCAATCTGATTGTTAGTTGTTCATTCAAAAGGCATTTTTACATGCAGTGAGATTTTAAATTAGACCTTTATTCACTTATTTACCACATACTTAGTTTCGACTGCTAGCTCTACACTTTTCATGGTGCCAGGTACTGCTCTAAATCACTGATTATGAGACACCTTTCCTCATAATTTTGAGTGCAGAGAAAAGAAGAAATCTACTCAGCCAGCCAGCAGTGAGGAATGTACCTATATCAGATTCTCTCCAGATGTCAGTGACGTTGTAACCACTTGGAGAGACACTTATGATGTCTGCTTTTTCGTATTTTCCTTTGTAAAATCCATTCTAGATTTGCTTAAATAAATGAAAGCCTATATGGACTCTTAACTTGCTTCTGATACTTTGAGTTTAGAAATACAGAAATACATGAAAAGCTAGACTATGGAAATAATGTGGAGAATAAAGGATAAGAATGAATGTAAAATAAAAAACAAAAAAAGAATGACTGTAAAAGCATGAATCAGAGAAGCAGAGTATCTTTACAGTCAACCAGAAGAAAGTTTTAAAGTTTTTTTTATTTTTAGCTTTTATTAATCAAACATAAAAATAGAATAAGAATATTTATTTCTGGAATATTTAAAGTAAACCTAGTATATCATATCATCATACATAAGGGCAATAGGGGTTTAATTTTTTTTTTTCTGGTACCAGGGGTCGAACTCTGGACCTTGCACTTGAGAGGCAAGTGTGGTGCCACTGAGCTAAATCCCTGGCCCTTAATTTTGTTTTTAATACCAGTTATATTATTCACAATAGGAACAGACTTAGAAAGTGGATCACTGATGAAGATCCTCTGCATTGAAATACCTTTACTCAGGTTGAAAGTGCTAATAGAAGCTTTTGGCCCAGGATCCTGTAGGGCTAAAGCTCTTTAAGTCGTTTTTTTCACACTAGGAAACATATGGTGTTCATTTGATACTTTGTCAAGACTAGAGCATTTAGTTGATTGAGCGTGGGAATGGTTAACATAGAAACGGTATCTGTGTGCCTTGTGGAGTCACTGTGCTCATGTCCCTCATAGTCATATGCTGTCTGTTTTTATTCTCTTCTCCTATTCTTACATTTCTTCCAATTCACAGTAAACAGACAAGTATCAGAGGGAATTAAGGCAGGTCCAATTCCAGGTTGGGTCAGTGATTCATACTGGTGAAGCATATTAGAATTTCTAAGTCAGATTTTAAACATTTGACTTTGTACTGCATAGAATTTTTAATGTCTGGTGTTTAAAACAGTTTCAAACATATGAAGTAATGAGTAGTGTGAAGAATCTTTATCCAGATTTGCCAAGTTTTAACATTTTATATTTGCTGTATCATTCTCTATTTTTTTCTGAACTATTTGAGAGTAGTTTGCATATGCTGTGTAGTTTGAGTGTGAAGAGCTAATAAAACAAGTTTAAATAAATATTAGTAAATTATAATGGTTACTATTTATTATGTGGTTGCTGTAGTCAGACATACTCTATAGTAGAAGCTTTATGTGCATTAACTTCATTTTATGAAGTTAGTAATCTATGGCCAGATGAAGTGAGTGTTGCTGTTTTGTTGAGGCCTAGAGAAGCTTCCTTGAGCATATGTTGCTAGTGAGGGACAGAGCAAGAGTTTGCACTGAGATCTTTATGGCTTCAAAGTCAGTGGATGCCCTGTCCTCCTAGGAGGACCATAGCATGCTTCCAAAGAGTAAGTCACTACTTCTTAGTTCTCTCCTGAAGGTGAGGAGTGTAGCGTGGACCTGGACAAAGATCTTCAAATCACACTGACCTTCTCAATCTCCTCACTCTCTCATGCTTTTCAACCACTGAGTTAAGCCAAGCAGAAGAATAAAACCAAAGCATGCTGAGAAATGAGAGATTGAGATGCTTTTCTATAGACATGAATGTCTTGGGAAAATGTCCTTTTCTGTTCATGGTTCTTGCTTCCTTCTTTGCAGGCCAAGCAGGTAGAACTTCAGTTCACTATTGGTGAAGCCATCACTAGTGCTGCTATAGGAACTAGCTCTGTGGCTGCCCGAGATGCCTGGCTAGTGACCGAAGAAGAATATACTCCTCCTGCTGGTACCAAATACTCAGCTAATTGACTTGTAGTCATCAAGTAACCTTTCTCTGTTTTCTTGATCACATTTGAGGGAAAATATAACTCTTTTAAAACATTTTACTGCATATGGTTTAGTAATTAGGTTCAGCTAAGGAAGACACTTGATTAAATTAAGCATGAAATTAATTAGAACTTTGGTTTTCAGTCGTTTGGCAAGCAAGCCAGAGAGTTAACAGATTTCCTTCAAACTTAGGCTCTTTTCATGAGGATTAGAATGTTTAACTAGTTTTCAGAATTGGAAACATAGTAGTTTCCAAATTATGTCTTCTAATCATTTATTACATAATGAACTTCAGTGTTTTTGCCAGCCCTGAATGTGCACTGGCTTTTAATGATGATATAGTTGAAGGACCATGTGGTTCCTGATTCTGTGTTAAAGATATTGGTATGTTGTGGTTTGATTTGAATTTTGAATTGAAAATGTATTTCAGTATCTGAGCCAGAGATTTTCTTTTAGTTCTTAAAACAAATGGAAAAGTCACTGTTTTTATATTTTGTTTCCTCAGTTGTGGAAATGAAAATGTAGTGTTCTCATTGTAACAATTTCATTGTGAATTGTTTTCCAGCATGAATAAATTAACTTAGTTATTTCACTTAGGGTTACAGTTAACATTTAGTAGTGCAGTGCTGTGTTCACCTATTACTTCATTAGCCACCATAAAGAGCTTCTTTTGAAATAGAAAAACAACATACTTTTGCTTATACTGTAATTAGGACTGTGTATTGATGGAAGCTGAATTAGTCACTTCTCTTTGAATGCACATGAGGTAAAGCAAGGAGAAATTTGTATAGAAGGAAGAAAATACTCAAGGGAAATGACCATTGTTACTGAATGAAGTCTGAAGTGGAAATTTCCCCAGTTGCATTTGAGAAGTGATATCAGAGGACTGACAAAAAGTGAGGGCTCACACAGAGTAGAAGATTTGCTATGAAGCATGTTTTTGATTTCATAGGTGTTTACGTAACAATTTAAATAAAGGGTAGTAGAGATGTATCATACCAATCTTCATATTTCCGAACTTCCTTGGTTATCTTAGACTGTTTTTTAAAGATTGGATCTGGCTTGGCTTTTTACTCATACAGTAGAATCAGGTTGTCCATTAAATGTTGAGGTAACTGAGCATTGTGGTACATGCTTATAATCCCAGCACTTGGGAGGCTGAGGCAAGAGGTTCTCTATGGGCTTGAGGCCAGCCTGGGCTACATAGTGAGTTCAAAGCCAACCTGGACTACTTAGCCAGACTGTGTCCCAAGAAACAAAAACAAACAAAAAGTTGAGGTTCTCTTGTCTTTGTGTGGTTAGAGAAATGGAAACATAAAACACTGTGGAGAAGTGGGTGCTGATGAATCTTTGACCTGAATTTTGATTATTGCATGTATGTTCTGTATGTCATTCTTAGCTGAGTGCTACTCAACCTTTTACGTGTTGTTTTTTAGGCAGTTAGGGTCAAGGTTTTGGCAATCCCAGTATCTATAGCATGTAATACCTGGTACATTGTGGGACTCTAGTATGAGTTTGTCCCCTTAGTAATTATAGTTGTCCAGACAGCAGAATAGTAGCTGGCTAGAGTTGTGGTTGTGGAAAAGGGAATGGAAGGATTCCATCTGAGCCTGAAAGCTAGGTTAATATGTCCTCACCGTCACTGGATGAGGAGTTAAGGGTGTATCATATACTGCTAGTGGATTAAGATGAGGTGATCATTGGACTTAGCAGCAGGAAAGTAATTGAAAAATTTCTGTGGAAAAGAAAAGGGGTAAAAGGCAGATTTGGAGTAAGTTCAACTATAAGAGGAAGGAAAAGTTTAACCATGAGTATAGACAGCTATTTTGAAGGATTTAATGTAAAGCAGTGGTTCCTGACTGGAGGGGTAAGACATTTGCTAATATCTGGACCCTGGAGAGCATGAATGCTACTGGTCTCCAGTGGGTATAGGCAGAAGGCAGTGTACAGGACAGCTCTCTGCAGCAAAGAATTATCTAGCCAAAAATGTTAATATCTTTGAGGTTCACAAACCCTGAGGTAATGAAGGAAAAATGCGTGGAAGCTGGAGGAACAAAGTTAAGCAAGATAGGATGGTGAGTTGGTTTGTTTTTAGGTGGAAGATAAAGACCTAGTAAAGAAAGAGAAATTTCTGAGAGTGGGATAACTTTTCATTCTATGGAACTAAAGTTACGTGAGTACCTTTGAAAGGTTGTTTAGTTTATGCTAGGTTCTGAAGTGAGTAATTATTGATTCCTTCAGCAACTACCTTTTTTTGTGCACTGATGGGGCATTGAACCTTTATGTTGAACTTTTATGGGGCCTTTATGCTGAGCAAATACATCCCCAGCCCTTTTAAAATTTATTATTTGGAGTCTGGGCTACATTCCCCAGGCTGGGCTTGACTGCCTCATCCTTCCAGAGTGCTAGGATTACAGTTGTGTGTTACCACTTTGGGCTAGTAACTATACTTCAGTTACTTGGATTTTAATATGCTATAGAATTGTTGTATTGAGTAATCGATTTAAATTTAGTTTTTCAGGAAACTATATTTAGTTCAATTACTATTTTTGTTTGCTTTTCTTCAGGAGCTAAAGTGAATGATGTGGTCCCGTGGGTGTTGGATGTGATTTTAAATAAACATATCATCAGCCCCAACCCACATGTGAGGCAAGCAGCTTGCATCTGGCTCCTTTCGCTTGTAAGGAAGCTAAGTACCCATAAAGAAGTGAAGGTAAGCCATGTTGTATACGTGATCAGGTTTCTTGGGAACCACAGTATTTTTATTTATTTTTTTGCTTAAATTCTTTTATTGGTACATTTTAGGTATACAGTATGTTTACATTTATCATTGGGTGCTTGTACCTGTGCATGATGCATCTTGGTTCTTATTTTTTCCCCATTACCTGTGAGCCCTTCCCTATTTACATACTTCGTTTCCATTTTCTTTTCTTTTCTCTTAATTTTTCCTTTCCATTCTTTCGTTTCCCCATCTCCTCCCACCACCCGTACCCCTTTGGACCTTTTCCTATTTCAAAGTATCAGTTATTAATCCTTTTAATCTTTATTTACACTCTCAGTTTCTCACACTAGAGAAACTATTCAGTATTTACACATGTGTGTCTTATTTATTTCACTTAAGAGTATGGCCTCAATATGCATTCATTTAGCTATAAATGACTCTAGTTTCTCGTTCTTTATGGCTGAGTAGTACTCCATTTTGTAAAAAACCACATCTTCTTTATCCAGTTTCCAGTTGATGGGCACTTGGGCTGTCTCCAAGCTTTAGCTATTACAAACTGTGCCGCAATAAGCATGGGTACACATATATCTCTGTGGTATGATTCTTTTAATTCTTTGGGGAAGATACCCAGCAGGGGAATAGCTGGGTCAAATGGGACCTCCAGCCCTAGTTCTTTGAGGTATCTCCACACTGATTTCCATAGTGGGAACCACAGTATTTTAAATTGAAAGGTGGAAAGGAAAGTCTATGAAGGTGAGGCCTTTAACCAGAAATAGAAATTTTGAAATAAGCTGTATATGAAGGAGTGAAGGATGGTAGCCAGTAAATGTTGGCTGGAAGGTAATCTAAACTTGAATGCATAAAGTCAGAAGTGCTGAGGAAGGGGAGGCACAGGCATTTGTAAAGAGGAGGGGACAATATGGTGGTTTGTGACTGCCTTGATTGTAAGACAGGTGTTGTGTGTTCTAAGAGTAAGAGTCTTGCTTTTCTAAAGTGGTAAGGTTTTGTGTCCTAATGCCTTTTTCTTCTTTCAGTCTCATCTTAAAGAAATTCAGAGTGCATTTGTTTCGGTTTTGTCAGAAAGTGATGGTAGGTTTTTGGTAAATATTTTATTTATTTTTCGAGATGTGGTCTTGTTATCTTGCTGTGTTGCTCAGGCTGATCTTGAACTCTTGAGCTCATGTGATCCTCCTGCCTCAGCCTTCTGAGTGTTGGATTATAGACATGCATTACCATGCCTAGTAATTAAATATTTTATTTCTAAAATTCATTAAACTTAAAATTATAATTTTGAAATATCTCAATTAATGAACATAAAAGAAAACCTTCTGAGCTATGTGATTAAAGCAAACTAAACTTTATTAGTATTAATGTAGTCAGACTAGTGACAAAAAACTATACAAAATTTCTGATTAGTATACAGGAAATTAGATTTCTTTGATAGTATTAGAATATGTTCTCCGGCTTTGCATTTAAAACTGGAGGTGTGGCCACCTTTAGCATTAGTACTTCTATTAAGCATTAACTTATTTTCATTTCTTGATTACCTTTCCCTTCTAATTGAAGCTAGGAGAAAGTTAATGTGTTAGACATATAAGTAGTAGCTTTGTTTTATAACTTGGCTTCAACAATTTATAAAGTCAATATAATCTTGTATTGACTTCAGTCTTTTTTTTTTTTTTTTTTTGTATCTGGGATCGAACTCGGGTCCTTGCACTTGGGGGCCAGGTGGCGGAACCACTGAGCTAAATCCCCGGCCCTGACTTCAATTTTAAAAAATTGAATATGGGTATATTGAAATTCTGTGAGGCTGTTTTATCTCTGATACGTACTACTTACATTCTGTCATTGTGTACTGTAGAGTGACACTGTATAAGTCTATTGCGATTGTCTTGGTTTGTGATTTTTTTGTGAATGTATTTCTCATTACAGCAACTCATGGTGCCATGTCCACTGAGATGATCTAGTGTGTTTCTAGCAAAATTGGCAGATTGATTCTGTTTTCTGCTTTCATATTTTTATCTTGATATCACTTTAAATTAAAGTTAATACAACTTTTTTTTTGGTACTGGGGATCGAACTCAGGACCTTGCGCTTGTGAGGCAGTTGCTGGAATCACTGAGCTAAATCCCTGGCCCAACACAACTTTTAAGAAATCTTGACTTGATGGTGGTAGTTACATTTTTAGAAAATAATATAATTATGTCTGAATTTTTTTTTTAGAACTTGGCCAAGATGTTGCCTCAAAAGGCCTTGGATTGGTTTATGAACTAGGCAATGAACAAGATCAGCAGGAGTTAGTGTCTACACTTGTAGAAACACTCATGACTGGCAAAAGGTATGGTGAATTTGAGAATTTTAGATTTGAACATATAGGGCAAGTGTATGTACATATAGAGGATGTGCTAGGAAAGAAGATTTAGGAAGATACATCCTAGTGTATATATTTACTTCAGAAACATGCCAGTAGGTCCAGCTTTGAAAGTTGAAAGGTCCCAGGATAATTAAAGCATTGGTTTACAAAAATACCCTAATTATGGATGGCTTATCTGTGATTAGTGAAGACTATGTGGGGGGAATTAGTCTTGGAATTGGTTGCTGCTTTGTGTAGCCTTCCTGTTGGGAAGAAGCATTTTTTATTGTGTGACCACATTTAATTCATTGTGTCTTTGTGTAGGATATCTTTTACATCTATTAATTTGTTCAGTCTAGATTTGATTTTATAAAATCCCCAGCCTAATGGAAAGAATAGTTGACGTCTGTTATCTTGTATACAGTAAACCCTTGATAAGGAGTTTAATTTTTATTAGTTTACAAATGAAATGCATCTGTTAGTTGAATGCTGCCATGGGAAGTTTGAAACTAATTTAAATTCCTATTATTTTGGTATAGAGCTAAACATGAAGTTTCTGGAGACACAGTGGTATTTCAAGGGGGATCCCTTGGCAAAACACCGGATGGGTAAGTGCCAAATTAGTGTAGATGTCTTTAATTTTTTTTTTAGTCTGGTAAATAGAGCCATTGTGAAGTTGATTTTTACCCTCTTAGGAAATGTTTGTTGGTGGAAAAATAAAATTTATATGAAAAAAATTCTATCTCAGTTTGGGTTTCTTAGTTTCTTAGATGGAGATTTACATTCTGAAAGTTCATTGGGGAATTTTGAGGATTGTCTTCGGGGCAGCAATCAAGAAAGACAGGACTATTGACAGAGGGAGTGACTGCAACTACTGCTATTACTTCAGCAGTTACCGAACTCTCAAGGAGCTCTGAGCTCTGAGGGGACGGCTGTTAGTTGCCAGGCTCTGAGACAGATTCCAGGCCTTTTTGTTACCTCATTAGGCCTTGAACCTGCTAAATGAAAAGCCATTGGTTGTGGGTTGTCCTGTGGACAGCCATGATCTTGGGCTCTGAGGGAAGTTCTGGAAAATTAAGCTAAGAGTTTTTAGCTCCCAAGCAGCTTGACATCCAGTGCACCTAGGTTTTGGTGGGGGCAACTCAGTATTTTAGAATTGACCAGTTTACCATTAAATTTAATTCATTGAATTTTATCTCTTTTATCATTATTTTTTGTGGTTGTATTGTTACTTTTACTCTAGGAATTGTCAGGTAAATCTGTGCAACTTGCTCTGTCTTGCTGTGCTATGGACCTTGCAACAGGAGAAAGCTGCATGTTATTCATTTGGTCCTTACATTCTTCTCTATAGCTCAGGTTTTGGTTTTTTTTTGGGGGGGGGGCGGTTACCAGGGATCAAACTCGGGTCCTTGCACTTGCAAGGCAGGCAGTGGAACCACTGAGTTAAATCCCTGGCCCAGTAGCTCAGTTTTTGTATCAAAAGTGGTTTATTTTCCCCTATGTTGCTGGGAATTGAATATGGGACCTTGCACATACTAAGCAAGCACGTTACCATTGAGCTATATCTCCAGCCCCAAAAGTTTTTATTTTACTGTCTTTGTAAACTGAGTTAAAAAAAAATCCTTATTTTTTCATGAGATAAAACAAAGGGTCAGATATTTGAGAAAATATTACTTGTTCAGTGGAAAGTTAACAATATTCAAAGAAGTTATTGTCAAGATTAGGATGGCCTAACTTAGAAAAGCCTTGGGGAAGACAAGTGACTGTCTTAGGATTATGAGAGAGATTTGTGTACAATATAATGAGGAGTAACTGAGTTGCCTCCCGTTTGAGGGTTTCACCTTCATGTGTGATGCAGGTGCTTTTCAGTTACTTACCAGCAGCAGTGTACAGGGGCTTAAGATTGTTGGTAATTGAACTAGGGAGCTTTTTGTGTTCTTCTCAACCTGATTTTCTATCTCCATGGTGATGAGATAATTCAGTATTAGAAATTGACTGAAAATGTAATTTTAAAATGGCCCAGTAATACTGATGATGTAATAATATGTACTAGGCTGGAGATAGAGAAATATGTTATTGCATACTTCTTTTTCTCTGTTTCTAAGCCAGGGCCTTTCTACTTATAAGGAGCTTTGTTCTCTGGCAAGTGATCTTAGTCAGCCAGATCTGGTATATAAATTTATGAATTTGGCCAACCATCATGCAATGTGGAACTCAAGGAAGGTAAGTTGTTATCACTGGGCAGGTTTTCTTCTTTTCTCCCCTCCGAACCCAAGCAAGCTGTATTGACACACAGTACCAGTTGATACACAGTGGATTTTGTGAGCTTCTGTGACTGAGAGCCATACCACCACATGCTTACTGTTATTGATTGGTAAAGCTGCAACACCCAATAAATGAGACTCTATTTAGGAACAAGATTGGGAGGGAGAATGTTTTTATTCTCATAGATTCAATGTTAATATTTTACTATTGCAGATGGGTCTGAACCACTCATTTTACTATCATCATTTTTAGGGTGCTGCTTTTGGTTTTAATGTAATTGCTACAAGAGCTGGAGAACAACTGGCTCCTTTTCTGCCTCAGCTGGTTCCTCGTCTCTATCGTTATCAGTTTGATCCCAACCTTGGCATTCGACAGGCCATGACAAGTATTTGGAATGCATTGGTTACTGACAAATCAACGGCAAGTATCTGCACTCCATTGTGTCTGCAAAATGCTGTAGCTTGTCTAAACTTAAACATAAAATTTAAGCCAAATGTTCATCCTCCTACTTTGTATACTTACTTTTTTAAAAAAGCTTTCTTTCATTACTTGCTTTCTTCCTTCTCTTAAAATATCAGAAATGCTCGTGACAGTATTGAGATTTCAAAAGTTTATTGAAGCTATCAAAATGTCCACTGGATGAGTGGTTAATTCAATAAATGGAATGCTATATGTTGATAAGTAATATTAATGCCTTGGAGAATGAGTCATAGTTCTACTTTTTTTGATTGATTGATTGATTGATTGATTGATTGATTGATTTAGTGGTCCTGGCAGTTGAACTCTGGTTTTCACGCTTGCTGCTAGGCAAGCAGCTCTAACACTAAACTACATCACAGGCTTAAAATAAAAAAAAATTTCTTTTTGAGGCAGCATGCTACTAAATTGTGTAGGCTGCTCTTGAACTTGGAATCTTCCTGCCTCAGACTCCCAAGTAGCTGAAATTACAGGCATGGTACAAAATGCCTGGTAAAGTTCTATTTTTAAGTAGTTTCTTTAGTTAGGGAGACACCATATATTTTCTTTGTTGATTTTCTGTCATCTGGCTGTTTATCTTATTCTGTATTACTTTCACATCTTAAGATTTCTTAGGGCTTGCCTCTGAATACCTGTTGCTGTTGCAGCCTTCTCTGTATCAGTTCCAGGGAATATAAAGATAATGGTTAGTATGATGGTTCCCAGTCCTCTGCTTCTGCCCCAGCCGTGACAGCTACTCCAGACTTTTATCTGTCTGCTCCGCATATTCTCTTAGCTGTTGTTTCAAGATACCATGAAGTTAATGTCCAGAGCAGGACTTTAACAAAGCTTTGCTTGAATCCACTCTCCTCTTTCCCAGATTCTTTCCTGGTTAACAGATTATTACCTTCTCTTCTCTTTGCCTTCTGTTATCTAATTATCTGAATATTTAGATGAGGAAGAGTGATTTTTAAAAAATGCAAATTGGATTGTGTCACTTGGGGTTAAAATCCTTTTTTTGGCTTTACAGTTCATTTTAAATAAATTCCATGATCCTTTTTATATATTAAAAGTCCTTACATATAATGTGACCCCTTTTTTCTTTCTTCTCTCTGATAGTAGATTGAATGTGCTCCTATTCATGGAATAGCTACTCGAAGGTTGAGTTTTGAAGGCTCAATGAGTTCTGTTTGTGGTAGGAGTGTATGTGGTACGTCTGGGTCAGCCAAGATGTAATAGGCCAATGAGTCTCAGAGATTTGAGTTTAGGCCACAGGCCTGTGCTCATAAGATGTGAATTTACTACCTCTGTATTAATGAAGGGTGAGGCCATGATTGTGATGAGATCACCTACAGAGAGTAGAAGAAGGGCATAGGAAGGTACCAGTTTGTTCAGTGTTCCGTGTTATTTATCTTTATGTCTTGGTTTTCTTACCTGTAAGTGAACATAACAAAACCTTTTCTACCTGTAAGAGTAAAAATGAAAAGGCCACAAGTTCTGAGAGTCTTTGGATCTATTGATGTGAAAACTGAGGCTACCATCAATTTGTTGTTATTACCAAGTAAATAATATATCAGAACAGTGGCTTATAATATTAAACTCACCTTTCATTCTGAACAGTCATACTTCCTTATGAATGAGACACGTGCAAGGTACTGAGGATACAAAGATAAAACACTGTCCTTGCCCTTGAGGTTTCCACTATAGTGAAGCAGGAGTGTTACCGTACAGTCTGACATGATGAACCTTATGAAGGTACTATGGGAACACAAGGAGAGTCCCTAGGCCAGTGTTCTCTGGATAGTAGCTAATTAAAATCTTGAGGGGTAATTTTAAGTTAGCCAACTAAGTAGGACATGGAAGAGTATTATAGGTAGAGGTAGTATGTACGTGTCAAGGAATGGAGGTGAGACAGGACAAGATACCTTTGGAACTGAATGAGTCATAGTGGGCTTTGTGTGTGTGTCTTAATCTCTTGCACTGAGGAAAATAAGAGTATTGAGGGTTTGCATTTGAAAGTGATTACTCTGAAGTGATTAAAGTGGGGAGATATTTATAGACTGAGAGGCCTAGAGAGATACTTAGATTGTTTAGTATAGAAATAGGATCAGTATACCTGAAAGATGAATAATTTGATTGTTGGATTTTATTTTTTTTTATTTTCTATTTTTTTGCGGTACCAGGGATCAAACTCATGACCTTGTGCTTGCAAGGCAAGTGTGGCACCACTGAGCTAAATCTCTGGCCTGATATATTTTTAAATTTATCCTCTTGCTTTTATTAGGTGGATAAATATTTGAAGGAAATTCTTCAAGATTTGATTAAGAACCTTACCAGTAGTATGTGGCGAGTTCGAGAGTCCAGGTACTACTTTGCAAATATAAGACTAGTCAGATATAATGGAAATGTGTTTTTCCTTCAAATGTCAAAGTTTTCTAATTTGTGTAAAAAGAATAAATTACTAAAAAGATTGTCTCTGGTTTGATTAGACAGTTATTTTTTGTTGTGTTAAATCTCTGATCAGTGACTTTCCTCAGTTAGTTTATTTAAGTATGAAATTAAGCCAGTTCTGGTGTTGCGCGTCTATAATCCCAGTCTCTGTAATGCTGAGGCAGAAGAATTGCAGTTTGGACACCAGCCTGGGCAATTTTCTGAGAATTAAAAAATAAAGATCTGGGTGTACACCTCAGTACAAGGCCCTGGGCTTCAATCTTTAGTACTGCAAAAAAAAAATATGAAATCAGTCTTGAGGATCATTTGTTAAATTGAAAGACATCAAGATATATTTATAAATTAAGTGTGCTGTGCCACCTGTAATCTCAGTACTCTGGAAGAACGTCCCAGGAAGATCAATAGCCTGGCCCAGCCTGGGCAACTTGATGACTTAGTGAGATCTTATCTCAACATAAAAAAACATAAAGGACTAGGAATGTAGTTCATTTTGAAGTTCCTAAGTCATAAACCCCAGGATTACCAAAAAAGAAAATAAAATATCTTTCTTCACTCATGATTTTGGAGAGTAGCATTTATTTCTATATATAGTTTATATAAAATGATGTACTTTATATTCATTTATCCCCTGCTATATACTTGGCAGCCTGCTAGGCCCTAAGGGCATACTGATGAGTAAGAAATGGTCTGTCATAGTGGTGGGAAACAAACATTTGATGATTGGAAATGCCATATATATATAATATATTTGACGTACTAAGAAAATAGTCATGACTATCTTGGGGAGAGGGAATTAGGATTATAAGTGTAGACAGAATCTATATCATTGTTTTATATAAATGTTTCATAGTAGAATATTGATCTTTATTTATTGTATATTTGAAATCACATTTTTTATTTTCAGCTGTTTAGCTTTGAATGATTTACTGAGAGGAAGACCCTTAGATGACATCATCGATAAACTTCCAGAAATTTGGGAAACACTTTTTAGAGTGCAAGATGATATCAAGGTATTATAGAAATAAATCTGCAGTTGTTTATAGAATAGCTTAAACAGGAACTGTTAAGACATGTTAAATATTTCAAAATTCCCTACCTGCAGTTTTGAGAAATCATAGTTTCTTCTCAGAATTTTCACTTGAATGTGTCTGAGAAGTTTCAGGGTTGGATATCTTTAGATCTAAATTGAATCGACTTAAAAAAAAAAATAAGATGGCTATAGCCTGACTTTCTTTCTGTAGAGATCCCATGATACCATTGGATTAAGGACAGATAATTATTTTGAAATGATTAATAACAAATTACTTTGATCAGGTTCATAAAGATGGGGCATTTATTCCCAAATAATGTAATTAATGAACAATTTCTCTGAATTTTTTTCAGGAGTATTAGCGTCACATCACTATAATAAAATACCTGAGATTATTAAGTTATAAACAGAAAAGATTTATTTTTGTTCACAGTTTTGGAAGTTCCATTATTTTGGGCCTCAAGCAAGGTGGCACATCATGGCAGGAGCATGTGGTAGAGTAAAACTGTTCACCTCGTGGCTAGGAAGGAAAGAGAAGGAGGAAGAGGCCGAGATTCCTACAATACCCTTCAAGGACACATTATCATTGACACCTAATGACCTCCTGCTGTACTCTACTTCTCAAAGTTTCCTCCATCTCCCAAGAGTGCCCCTATACAGGCCAGACCTTTAGCACATGAGCCTTTGTGGGACAGTGAAGATCTAAACTGTATCACTGGGCAATTTAAATTTTAGGTATTTTAATTTTTTATACTTATAATTAGCCATCAGGCTTGCCTTTCTTTTTGCCTTATTCATTAGAAATTTTACATGTTTCAAAATCCTCAAATCTTTATATATTTAGTTTCTGAATTATTGTACTCAAGAGCAAAATTTTCATAAGGTCAAAATAAGTCATACTAAATTTTTAAAAATAATATGGCATATGCAATACTATGTTCTTGATTGAAAGAGTTTTTCACTAATCTGTGTAGTCTGAGGTACTGTAATTAATTGCACATCATAAGGTAGATAAGAATCAACTCTTTCACTTGTTTGATGCCAAACTTTTCTCACTTTAAGGAGTCTGTGCGAAAAGCAGCAGAACTAGCTCTGAAAACTCTGAGCAAGGTAAGAACCGTTGTTTCATAAAAGGGATGGAGTGAAACAAGGTTCTTTGTGACCTTGACAATGCTTTCTTTTTTGTCATTTAAGATAACATTTAGTTGCTGTGTCATTGACTTCATGTTATAGTTCACTGCTCTTAAAATGAACTAGAAAGTAGGTATTGTTGCATCACAATACTAGGATCTTGAACACAGTACAGTATACTTCTAGTCTCTTTAAGTGGAGAGCTTCTGCATGCCTTTACATAAGGTATAACTTTCACATGGTGATGAAGAAAACGTTACTCACTCAGATCAAGCAACATCTACTTTTCCTCATACCATCTTTCATATTTATGAGGTTGGCAAGCTTTCTGAAACTAAATAGTTTGCCACTTTAACTTGTGTTTTATCCAGGATTTTAACATTCTAATTAGATATACAGTACCTTGTCATAGGTCATATCTGTAATAAGTAATAAAACTAAGTTTTAAATCAAGGTGTTTCTCATTCCAGATTTGTGTTCTGTACTAATCTATTGCTCTGCCACCTAAAACTGTTGATGATGATGATACTGTAAGCATTCTTCAAAGTGCTTGCTTATATATTTCCTCATTTTATCGTCACTCTTTTTTTTTTTTGGTACCGGGCGCTTGCGAGATTGGCACCAGAACCACTGAGCTAAATCCCCAGCCCTCTTCAACTCTTGTTTCCCATTTCACAAATTAGAAAATCAAAATTTAGAGAGTAAGGGCCGGGGATTTAGCTCAGTGGCACAGCGCCTGACTGGTAAGCACAATGTCCTGAGTTCAATCCTCGGTACCAAAAAAAAAATTTACAGAATAAAATGGATTACAAACTTTTGTTTAGTTATTGGTAGACCTTGGACTCAATACCAGAACTCATTTCTCTGTTTTCCCCAATAATGTCATAAAGAGTAGACTGACTGTTTTCTACTGATAGTGAAATAAAAAGCATTTTCTCAGATGAATGCTTCATTGGTTGAGAGGTCACTGTCACTAGTTCAGTGTTCTTTGTATGTGAGGTTTGCGTGAAAATGTGTGACCCTACGAAAGGTGCAGCTGGCCAGAGAACCATTGCTGTCCTCCTCCCTTGTCTTCTGGACAAAGGAATGATGAGTCCTGTAACAGAAGTTCGAGCCCTCAGGTATGCATTAGTTGATAAAGAGAATGTGTTGAATTCCTTAGTTCTTAGCCATTTAGTAGAGGTTGTTTCTTCAAGTCCTAGATTCTTGAAATTATGAAGAGATAGGTTGAGGAGAATCCATTGAGGTGACTCAAACATTGGTGAAAAATATTGAGCAGAATATTTTCAAAGTAGCATTCTCAGGAGAGCTTGTTTTTGACTAGTGTACTAAGTTGCATGTTATTCTGTTGTCATTGCACCATTTATACCATAGTTCCTCATGGTTTGCTTGTGTTCTAACACTTAGTAATACCACTGTTTTGCTGTCCTTGGTAAAATATTCTTTGTAGTCATTGCTAGTGGCTTTCATATCCACTGAAGTGAAAGGCTGATGAGCAGCCGTATGATGATTCAGGCCAACCAAACTTAACCTCAGTGATCAGTCTTCACTCAGATAAATGCATCCTGATGTGATTCAGTAGAACACATACAGCATTCCCTATAAAAGATTCTTCTTCTTTTTTAAAAATATTTGAATCTGAACTTGATTTAGCCTGCAGATCTGCATAGGGGACAGAAGAACATGTTAAATGACACAACTGAAATACAATAAATAAAAATATAAATAAAACAGGAGGGGAGGATCTATGAAAAAAAAAGATTTAAGGAATGGAGTAATTTGGAATGGATGAATCTGGATCTTGATTCCAACAAAACAGCATTTAAAGAAATCTATGAAACAAGGAAAATTTGAATGTTAGATGAAAAGAAAAAGTTATTAGTATTTTTAAAGTGTGAAAATGGTGCAGTGATCATGGTGGAAAAAAAAAAATCTTTGTCTCTTAAGAGTTGCCTACTGAAGTTAAGTTGTAGGATGTGCTTTCAAATAATACAATGGCAATGGGAAAATTGTGCCTGAATGTATTGACAGAAGTATAAATAAAACAAAATTGGCTAAATGTTGCTAATTTTTGAACGAGGTGGAGAATACATGGAATTTCATTTATGATCCTCTCTGCTTTGATATGTACTTGAAAATTTCTTTAATAAAAAAGTTTTTTAAAAAGCCAAGGGAATGGAGGCCCTGAGATTGAGTCCTCTTCCCCTCTTCGCCCCTAGTTGCCTAGACCAGGCTCTGTATCCATGTGACTATGTGTATATGTATGTGCCTGGATCCAGTAAACTGCAGAACATCTTCAGGATTAGATTGGTAAGATCTCTTAGTTTTGGTGAAAGGACTCAGGAGTTGTATTCTGTGTGTCTATAGCATTAACACCCTTGTGAAGATCAGCAAAAGTGCAGGAGCCATGTTAAAACCACATGCACCAAAACTCATCCCGGCTCTGCTGGAGTCTTTAAGTGTGTTGGAGCCCCAGGTTCTCAATTATTTGAGCCTCCGGGCTACAGACCAAGAAAAGGTGAGTTGACAGCAGAATTATATTCTGATAATTTGTGTGATATTCTCACTCATGTAACATTCTCACCACTCTTAACAGCAAAACAGCTTCACTCCTGTGAATACATGTAGTGTTTTACTAACTTTTTAGAGAGGACCAGGAGTCTGGCTCATACTCTTGTGTGAATCAGATGAAAATTGACAGCATCTTAAAAATGAATGAATTTAAATTTAACACAGTTTTTATACACTTTTTTTTTTAGGGTTTGGGTGTATACTTTTAGAGTCGCAGAACCACTCATTGCCCTAAAGTAAAGAGGATTTTACTAAGTGCCTAGACTTTGGTGTTTCTCAAAATATCTCTGCTTTTCAAATATACTGTGGTTGCCTTGTCTTTGATCAGAATCACTTTTTAAAAATTACAGATGAAACATTTTAAGCAAAATTAAAACGGCACAGAAAGGGTAGAATGTAATCCCTTAGGGCTCTCCACTTTCCTGTGCCTTTTAAAAATTCTTTTATAGTCATAGGCTACAAAACCAAACATACTAATTTTACAATAGACTGTGACTGTTGTTCTGCAATTCAGTCTTTTTAAGATTTAAAAATATGTCTATATATAGATTCATTTTACTCTTTAATGGATGCCTAGTATCTTGAGTGAGGTCATTTTGAATTTTTATAAGAAAGATTTTGCAGCATCAAAGGTTATTAATTTTTTTTTCTCCACACTTTTGCCAACCTTGAATAATGACGATCTGACAAATAAGATTTCATTGTTCTGTTTTGCATTTTCCTTTTATGGCATTGTCCATTGTCTTTTCATATTGTATTAGCCATTTATACAGTATTTCTTCTGTGAATTGTATTTCTCTTTCATACCTATTTTTCTCCGTGGCTTTTTAAAAACCATTCATCTTTGTTTATTAGAACTTTTAAGCTCCTGTCATATGTAGCATGTCTTGTCTTGGTTATCATTTGATTTTTAACTTGTCTAAAGTATTCTAATAACTACTGTTCTTATTTACTGTTAATACTGCTGTTTCTTCTCCATTCTTCATTCTTTCCTCTTCCAGCAGTAGACTTACCTTCCTAGGTTTGCAAGGAATGCTTATTACATATTGAGAATTAGGAGATACATATTTCTAGTTCTGACTTTGCAGCCCTAGGGAAATTACTTCTGTATTCCTTTTCTCATTTGTTTTGCCTGGAAAACCTGTCTGCCAGCAGAGTTTTGACTAATTTACCATTGTAAATATGAAGCTTCACTAAATGTATACAATTTTTTATTTTGTAAAAAATTCTCAAACACTTTAGACAGAAATTTAGTCTACGCCTTTATTGGTTAGAGCATCAAGAAAGCTGGATGACTTGCTCAGAGCCATACTGTGTTAATTTCAAACTACTTAATTTCTCACAGTTGTCTGAATTTCTCACTGTGAGATGCTACCTTTCCAGGTGAATTGTTGAGTAAGGATCAAGAGAAAAATAGAGGTAGACATATCTTTGATTTTATTACAGATTATCTTTTTAAAAGTTTTGTTTGGAAGTAAAATCCTCTTCTTGGAGTCTGTGTAGCTTATTCCTAATTAGCTGAATGAAGTGAGTGATTGAATTTGTGTTCTTCAGGCTGCAATGGACAGTGCCCGACTCAGTGCTGCCAAATCCTCTCCCATGATGGAAACAATTAATATGGTAAGTGTCTAAGTATCCTGAGAAAGTTTGTTTGCTTTCTTTCATGTGTAATCCGCTTCAGTATCTTGCTACATTAAATGAAACAGATTGAGGGGATGTATCAAGTAGCTATTGTGACTCTAGGTTTTTTTCTTTTTAAAATATTTTATATTTAAAAATTTTTAACTGATGATACCTAAAATTTGTACGGATTTATGAGTTTTTTCTTAATTCTTTATATTTTTGTCACAGGATAATAACATTAAGCATTTCCTCTATAAATCTATTCCTGTATATCTTTTGTTCTGCTTATTTAGAAAGGTTTAGAAATTTTTTTTTTTTTTTTGCTTCTTCCTAGTCTTTTTAGGAAGGACGAAGAAAGTGTAAGTTAGAGATATTTAATAAAGTAGGTGGCATAGAAGGCTTGTGAAGGGAACTAAGCAGTGGTGTATGTTGTTTCAGCCATAGAAAGGAATTGGAATGAAGAGTTTGCTGGCACTTTGAATTGTAAAGTTCTTGGGGTCTTGGCAGGGTGAACTCTGCTAGGTATTTCCTACAGTGGTTAACTAAGAGCTTGTGACCCATTGGAAATTGCTTTGCTAAGCAAATCACAATGCTGGCCAAGAATAGATATTTTTTAATGCCTACTAAGGAACTGTTACCAAAATTTGGTCTAAAGGTATTAGATCCTAGTTGAATTATTGAGGCAAAGTAAAGTTTAAAAAAGTAGGAATAATTAGCAAACACTATACGAGTATGTTCATAATAATAGAATATGTGATTACATTTTCAAAAATATAGTGAGATATGAAGGAATTCATCTAATAAATTGACTTATTCTGAGTGGTAGGATAGGGTAAGACCAGTGAAGAAGGTCAATTTTAACCTAAGCCTTTTATATTAAACATGGATTGATAAAGAGGAAACAAGTCTGGAAAGGTCCTTTATCCTTAGGTAATTATTATTTTCTTTTTTAATACATTGATTTTAAAAATTATTTTTGGTTTGTCCTGTTTTTAACATTGAATCACTGATGAATGATTTTTCTTATCTGTTTGTAGTATGATGGTTTAAATACTGAAATCAGAGCAAAATCATACCAGTGGTTTTTCAGCTTTATGTCAAATTCATATATTTGACATGGCCAGTTTTTAATTGAAGATGTGGTACTGACTTATTTATTTGCTAAGGTTTGCCTATATATTTATTCTTTTCCAAAAGTGCCTGCAATATCTTGATGTGTCGGTGCTGGGTGAGCTAGTTCCTAGATTATGTGAACTGATCAGAAGTGGTGTAGGCCTTGGAACTAAGGTAAGCAAGTATGTTTTTCTTTTCTTTTTTTTTTTTTTTTTTTGATACTGGGGATCGAACTCGGGAGCTTGTGCTTGCAAGGCAGGCACCGGAACAACTGAGCTAAATCCTCGGCCCTAGCAAGTATGTTTTTCATAGAGGAGGTACACATCTTCATTAGTTTTAGACATAAAAATATAATCATCATGTTTGAAATTCATATATTCATAAAACCTAATGTTAGTATACATTGAACATTTTGTATCTGTGATTACAAAACCACTAATAACTTTGTTTTTTATGGTGGTACTGGGGATTGAACCCAGGGCCTTTGTATTGAGCTATATCTTCAGCCATTTATTTATTTATTTAAATTTAATTTTTTTTTTTGTACCGTTAATCGAACTCAGGACCTTGCACTTGCAAGGCAGGCAGCAGCACCACTGAGCTAAATCTCCAGCCCTCCTTATTTATTTTTTCATAGAGGATTTTGCTATGTTGCTAAGTTTCCCAGGTTGGGCTCAAACTTGTGATCCTCCTGCCCGAGCCTTGCAGAGTGCTGGGATTACAGGCATGGCACCACTATGGTTGGCACCTCTAAGAATTTAAAACATATAATTGATTTGGAAATAAAACATGACACTAATTCGGGAAATATTGTCTTACTTTCTGCATGGAATTATTTCTGTTCCCTGGTCACCATCATGTCCTTTAATTCTCCATTATTATGTGTCAGTGGAGATGCTCATCTAATTGTCAGGGACTGGCTATTTTAGGCCATGATTAGAATTTTTCATACAGGGGTCAACAGGATAGAAAAAAATGTTTTCCTGTTTTGAGATCTTACAAGGATCAGATCCTCCCACCCCCTTTTAAAAACAAGACACATTTTTTTTCTCATGACAAAAAAAAATCAATATTTGTATTTTTAAATTTATTTATTGTTATTTTTTAAGGGTAGCACAGTTTTATAAAAGATAGGAAAAAAACCGGACTCTGCAGAGTAAGTTTGGGCCAAGTAAAGTAGGAAAAAAAGTACATCCTACAGCATGAGGGTGGGCCATCATGCAAGAGCAAGACACAGTTGCCAAAATTTTAACATTTATATGTCAGGAGAAAGTTAAAAGTGTTTATAACTTTACCATGAAGAAAAAACTGCTATTTATACGTGGGAGTGTTTTGTCTCAGTATATTTTCTGTGTATGTATCTTCTGCTCTGTTTTCTGTAATGGCCATTGTATTGATACACACCATTTATTTCAATCCATTAAGGAACATCTGATTATTTTCAGTTTTTTTAAAAAATATTAAACAGGCTGGGTATGGTGGTGCATTCCTATAATCCCAGCACTTGGGAAGCTGAGGCAGGGAGGATTGATGTTAGTTCAAGGCCAGCCTGGACTACGTAGTGAGACTCTGTCTCAAAACAAACACACAAAAATTAAAACCCAGCTGTGTTGAACATTTTTTTATATGTTTATTTGCTATTTCTACTTCTTTGAGAAATGTCTCTTCATTTTAGATGCCCATTTTTGGATTGGGTCTTTAAATTTGAGAGGTCTGATTTTTTTTTTAAGTTCTTTATAGATTCTAGATAGTAGACCTTTCAGGAACAGCAGGTGAAAATTTTTCCCACATTGTGGATTGTCTCTTCAACATACGAAAAAATGTTCAGCATCATTGGTCATTCAAGAGATGCAAATGAAAACAATGCTGAGATTCTACCTCAACCAAGAAAGAATGGCTGCTATCATGAAATCAACCAATAACAAATGCTGGCAGGGCTGTGGGGAAGAAGATCCCTGCTCCACTGCTGGTGGGAGTGCAGACTGGTGCAGCCACTGTGGAAATCAGTATGGAGATACCTCAAAGAACTAGGACTAGAAGTCCCATTTGACCCAGCTATTCCCCTGCTGGGTATCTTCCCAAAAGAATTAAAAGAATCATACCACAGCGATATATGTGCACCCGTGTTCATAGCAGCACAGTTTGTAATAGCTAAAACTTGGAAATAGTCCAGATGCTCATCAACTGGAGACTGGATAAAGAAAATTTGTTTTTTTAATAAAATGGAGTACTAAGTCATAAAAAATAAGAAATTAGAGACATATATAGCTAAATGAATGCACATTGAAGCGATCCTCTTAAGTGAAATAAATAGGACACACGTGTATATACCAAATAGTTTCTCTAGTGTGAGAAACTGAAAGTATAAATAAGGACTAAATGTATAATAGGTAATGTGAAATAGGAAGAAAAGGGGCAAAGGGGAAGGGGAAGTGGAAGGGGTAGGGGAAAGGAAAGAAGGGAATGGAATTAATATGAGAAAGTGAAAAAATGGAAACAAAGTCTTGATAAATAGGGATGGAAGGGTGAAAGGAGGGCAGGGGAATGGGGAAAAAATAAGAACTAAGAGAGATTATGTAAAGACGCAAATTTCCAATGATGAATGTCACTATATTGTATACCTAAAATGTACCAATAAAATAAAATTTAAAAAAACAGTAAAACCCTCTTGTGAATGTGTTTGGCTCCATTGAAAGCTATTTCTTTTAGCTAAACATCTAGAAGTAGAAATGGTAGCTAGCACAAGGATGGATGTTGCCTTCCCATCAGGTTGTGCCAGCTTTCTTTCTTGCTCAGTGTCTGAGATCACTTATTGTCCTGCTGGTGGTCTTAAAAAAATCTGTTATTACTAGTATGAAATACATTTTCCCTTCTCTTGACTGATTGCAGGAGGGGCTATTAGGCTTCATGTGTTTCCTATAAATTGTTGGTACTTGAAACATATTGATAATAGACAAAATATTGTGGTCATCAAATTTAAGCCTGTGCTTTTGTAATCCTAAAGGGAGGCTGTGCCAGTGTCATTGTGTCTTTAACTACTCAATGTCCCCAGGACCTAACACCTTACTCAGGTGAGTTTGTCATATGATGTGGGGGGGATATTGCATACATATCTTGTGTGATAAAGTTTTAAAAGGAAAAATATTTAGACATGTTTGTGATGCTTTGTGCTTTTGTTCCTGTCATAACCCCGGCCTAATCTGTTTCTCTGCAGGAGGTACAGGGTTTTTAGCTTGTTTTCAGTGTTTATTGTTTCTTTGTAGCATAAGGAGGTATCTGTCATTCTGTGGGAGTTGTTCATCATTTGTAGCTAATTTTACATTAGCATTTTTTTCTTGTTAGATTGGCTCCTAGATTGGGCTAATGAACTTTATATATCTAGCTCTCATTATTGCAACTTTCTTCCTGATATTCTAGACCTAGGTTGACTTTTAATTTTATAGTTAGTGAAGGAAGTTAAATAATACAAATACAAATCCAAGGGATCTATACTGCTGGAGTAATTAGACATTTATAGGATTATAGTCTTTGGGGGTCCTGGGAAAAGAGCAGAACAATAAGTATCAGATTTTTTTCCTTTATTTCTGATAGGTAAACTTATGAGTGCTTTGCTTAGTGGCCTGACAGATCGAAACAGCGTGATTCAGAAATCCTGTGCATTTGCCATGGGCCATTTAGTTCGAGTAAGTTGAGCTTCTTATTTAAATAAAACTCTTTGATAGTTATAAAGAAATGACTAGAATTGTTTCTTTTTCAGACCTCACGGGATAGTAGCATTGAAAAACTGGTGCAGAAGCTCAATGGCTGGTATATGGAGAAAGAAGGTATCTCTCTTCTCTTCTGTGATTTTGTGTGCTTTGCTACAAACGTTTGTAATTGATTTTATCTATTTGTATTGCTATAGCACACATTGTGTACTAGTCTTTCAATAACTGCCTTAAGAAACAGTAAATGCATAAAAATTTTGATTTCTTCTCTTCAGAACCCATCTATAAGACATCTTGTGCTTTGACTGTTCATGCAATTGGGCGATACAGCCCTGAGGTATTGAAGAACCATGCCAAAGAAGTTCTGCCATTAGCATTTTTAGGCATGCACGAAATTGCTGATGAAGAGAAATCTGAAAAAGAAGAATGTAACTTATGGACTGAAGTGTGGCAGGAAAATGTACCTGGTTAGTAAACAGTGCCTACGAATTAAACCTGCTTCTTTGGTACCACAGCTGGAATGTCTTACCTCGTTTATGCATAAATTCCTTTATAGTTATGTTCTCAGGACTTTAACAGCACATCCAATTGATTTTAAACCAAACCAGATTTCTCAGTTTGCAAGGTTGGGACTTCGAATTCTTGTCTTTGACTCACTGCTGCCCATGTGAGAGAAGATAAACTGTGTTTATGCAAAGTAGAGCTTTATTGTAGTTGATAGTGGGAACATGATTTAGTGTTGCTTAGAATATTATTTTAGAGTAGTATTTCTCAGAGTACTTTTTATCTTGACACACATTTATGGATGATGATAATGTGTATGACACCTACCTGGGAGTATACCCAAGATCATAAAGTCCTACTTTTTAAAAGAAGTCATATCACCCACTCACACACTGTCTCTCCCTTTGAGAGTGATGTATCAACAGTCACTGACTTAGACTGCTTTTTTTTTCAGATTTCAAAAACTCAGCTTCTCCTGCTCTTTAGTGCTGGGAATTGAACTCAGGCCCTTCACACTGAGCTACATACCCAGGTCCCCCCTCACCCCTTTTAAATTTTCAGACTGAGTCTTGCTGAGTTGCCCAGGCAAAGCTTGAATTTGTGATCTTCCTACCTCAGCATCCAACAGTGCTGCTGTTAGAGGTGTGCACAACCATGCCCAGATAATTTTTCTTATTACTTAAGAAATGTTTTAACTTTTCTTTATTTTGACATAGGATCTTTTGGAGGCATTCGATTATACCTGCCAGAGTTGATTACCATCATGCAGAAGGCTTTACAATCGCAGTCCTGGAAGATGAAAGCCCAGGGTGCAATTGCCATGGCATCAGTTGCAAAGCAAACAAGCTCTTTAGTGCCTCCATATCTGGGAATGATACTGAATGCTTTGCTGCAGGGCCTGGCTGGAAGAACGTGGGCAGGAAAGGTAAAGAAAACATTAATGCCCAGTTAAATTAAGGTATCTTTAAAAGTAGTATGAATTCATCTTTCATTTCTGTAAAAATAATGAATCTGGTTTGGTGTAGATAGATTATTTTTGTGAGCTATGTTTCCAAGCCAGTGGGAGGCTTTCTGTAAACTTTGTGTGATTAACTATGATATCTCATCTCAAAGTATAGCATCATGTGTTTGAATAATGTACAATAATGGCAGAAGATTGATATTTTTATCATATTCAGCCTTTGAATTTAGCTCTTAAACCAACTTGTCACTGTTTTGCATGGAGAGGTCAGGGTTTGGCATATGCAAAATTGAGTAGAAAGGTGAACTGCTTCTAATTGTAGATCTGAAGTTGCCCATCTTAGAGGCTTGTGAATTAAAAACAGTTGTTTTTACACAAGGACTGTAGTAAAATAATGTTTAGAGGGCACTCAGTGGGGAACATGAGATTCTGGCAACATGCATTGGTTTTGTTTATTTTGTAAAGGTCACTAGTGGCCAGTGCAATATTGTAGAAATAGTACTGGACTGGAAATAAATCATAATCTTAATTCTGCTGATATTTTTTGATATTTCTGCTATATGATGTTGGTCAAATTAGTTCTCAGGCATTTATGAAATGGAGATGAAGATAATTATCCTGCATTCACAATTTGGGTTAAAAATTGATGTGTCAGTAAAGTATATTAAAGATAGATGAATTTTGTTAATTTTTATTGCCACAGTATGGAGAATGTGGCATGTTTAGGCTTCATGCTGTTCCTTTTTTCAACCCCTTAGGAAGAACTATTGAAAGCTATTGCCTGTGTGGTGACAGCTTGCAGGTAAGTAGTCTTTTAATGAAGATGCTACTTCCTAAACCAAACCCGGAAATTGCAGCCATTATTAACCATTTTGATGGTTTTCTGTGAATCCTATAGTGCAGAGCTGGAAAAGTCTGTGCCCAATCAACCCAGCACAAATGAAATTCTTCAAGCTGTTCTGAAGGAGTGTTGCCGGGAGAACCTCAAATACAAGATTGTAGCAATCAGCTGTGCAGCTGATGTTTTGAAGGCCACCAAAGAAGACAGATTCCAGGAGTTTTCTAACATTGTCATACCTCTTATCAAAAAGGTAATGTTTACCTATAAGGTCTGGTTTACACTTAAAAAAAGTTAAAAAGATTTTTATGTCCTGATTGCATGTTTTATTAGGATTAGTTTAGCTGTAAGTAGCAGAAAATCCCAAAATATTATAGCCTCAAACAAAATAGAAGTTTGTCTCTCACCTAATAGGTGGGAGTCTCACAAGGTCTTCAGGAATTCTGGTTCTTTTTTTTTTTTTTTTCTGAGATGAGGTCTCATGATGTAGCTCAGATTGTCCTTGAACTCATTTTGTAGCCCAGACTGGCCTTCAACTTGAGGCAACCCTCCTGCCTCAGCCTCCTGAATGCTGGGATTACAGGTTGCACCATCATGCCTGGCTAGGGTTTCTGGTTGTTATAAGCCTCTGTCTCTGCCATCGCAAGAGTATGACCATCATCTTCATGGTCCATGAGGTGTCTGTTCAGGCAGATGGCGGAGAAGATGAAGTAAGGAAGAGAAATCATAGTGGACAAGTCATTTCTCTTCTAAGAAGTTTTGGAAACTGCCACATGGCACTTTTACTTATGTCCTATTGGCCAGTACTTAGCCACATTCACATACCTGGCAGCAGATAAAGCTAGGAAAGATAGCTTTCATTCTGGATGTCTGTTTTCCCTCCATAGGAAAGTAGATTTGTGGTGAATCAACAGTTTTTGTCAAAATGGGCTGTCTCGCAAGCATGTGCAGTCCTCTCTCCTTGGTCATCCTAGAGCGAAGACAAGGAGCCTCACATGTCATGTGGATTGCCTCTGCATTATACTAAGACTAGTTTTAATGGGAAAATGAAGTACATTTTTAAAAGTTGGGTACTAAAGAGATTTTTGTTTACCTGTTTATTTGTAAGATCTGAATATTTTGAATAGCATATCTTTTTATATCTTGTGCTGCTGCTAATTGGCAATTGTTTTCTTTCAGTAATAACAGTGTAATTTCTGTTACATAATGATAGCAACAGATTTGGGATACTTGTGTTTTAAATTGACTGTATCACCAGATAGCTGGATGAGTTACTTTTGGACTTTTTCCTGGTTTATCAAGAAAGTTTTGGTTTACATCAGTACCAAATTCTTTCCATCTTTAATTCTGTGATTCTGATGTAGGTCTTTTTAGGTTGTACTCAAGACACTACATATACAGTATTTTTCTGCTTTTATTTACAGTTTCTTTTAAAATATTCTCCAGATTATTAGAGATGTAGTATTTCTATTAAAGTTCTTGTTAGAAATAGAAAAACTTATGTAAGGAATTTATTATTTAGTTCTAAGCCAATATCTCCTTTGTTACCCTGGTTGCTTTAATATTGTAACTTGGAATCCCAATATTTTAAATTTTGTTTTCCTGTTGTTTGAAATGTCTTAGAACTCGCTTGAAAGCATGGGGGTCCGGTCACCTAAAACTGAAGATGAGAATGAGAAGGAACAGGAGCTGCAGCTGGAGTCTCTGCTGGGTGCCTTTGAAAGTCTGGGCAAAGCCTGGCCTCGGAGTGAGGAGACCCAACGTAAGTACCAGAACCTGCATTTGGAGAAATGCTGTAACCAGGGATTACTTAATAAGAGCATAGATTTTCTGTATGGCAGATTGTTGTTTCTTGGAGAGCCTGATTGATTAATAGTAAGAATTATTCAATATAAATTTTACTCCTGCATCAGCAAATAATCTCACCAATCATTATATTACTTTATTAGGGTTACTGAAAGACAGTATCACAGAATGGGTGGCTTAAACAACAAAAACTTGTTTTCTCACAATTCTGGAGAAGTCTGAGATCAAGATGTTGACAAAGTTGATTTCTTCTAAGGCTTTTCTCCTTGGCTTATGAATGGCTTTTCAGAGGGCTTCTCTCTGAGTCTCTTTCCTGTTTTCTTCCTGTGAGGAAATCAGTCATATTGGGCTAGGACCCACTTATACAACCTTCTTAAAGAGTGTATCTTTTAATACAGTCACATTCTTAGGTGTGAGGGTTTAGGACTTCCAACATGAGAATTTGGGGTGACATAGTTTAGTCTGTAATAATCATGAGACATTTTATACAGATAGTTTGACTATAAAATTTTTCTGTTAGTCTTTATGATCATAGCCCCACTCTGAAGAATTCATAGCATTAATTAGTGGAATCTCTTCAATTTAAAAATGAATGGGCTTGCTGCCAGGTCTTCAGTAATCAAATCAAGTCTGTTTCATTTAGAAACTAATGGCTGAGAGATTTTTGGAATTGAGCATGTATTTCCAAAAGATTAGATAACAGTAAACCTTGATCATTGGACCAGGTTGCAGTTAGTGTGGAGTCTTTTAATAGGGCCTTAAACTTGGGCTGATGCTACTCTTTTTTTTTTTGCCTTGTTCTAGGTCTATACTGTGTGTTACTGAACATTTCATTATTCTCAAACATTGTAAAAATCATTGTTGATTATTCATCATTTATGTATCTAAACCCATACAGGGCTTTCTTTGAGCCCATGGTTCTTTGGGTGAAATTATGTTTTCCTGTGTATAAAGTATACTATGTATAGGAAGGAATTCTTCAGAAGATAGTGTATAAACTTGTAGTGGTATTATTATTTTTTCTTTCTTTCTTTTTAAAATTTTTTCTGATATTTTTATTCTCTTTTTGGTATATGACCCTATGAATAGGCAGAAACAATAACACAGTGGTTCAGATATAATTATTTAATAATTACACATATACAGGTATTAGTGGATTATGTTCACATGTTGTTTTCCTTGTACTGAATTGTAAACCTTGAAATTTGAATACCTTTGTGCCTAAATCAATATTGTCCTGCTTTCTTCTCTTGAGATCATTATGGCAATAGATTCTAATTTAGCTGAAGGTGCAGAAATATTTTACTAGATTAGCAATTTTGGGAAAAGCAAAAATAGATGTTTCAATTAACTCCGAAATTTTTCCTTTCTAAATGTACACATATTAGATGGTTTTAGAGCAGTGGTTTGCTCAACCATGATTTTCCTGAGGATGAGCCAAAAACATTTTTGTATTATTTACATTGCCTCCTGTATTTATACATCTGGGCCAGTTTAAAATAACCTTGGAAACAATTGAACTGCTGTTTTTTTTGTATTATGTTTTATAGACTGTAGTGGAAGTCTGCTTATTTAATACCATTAGGACTGTATTGCTAATAGCTAAGGAAAGTTAAAATAGGAAATTAAGGAAGCTGTAACACAAAGTGAGTGTTTTTACTAGAAGACACAGATATGTACATTTGTTTGCCAGCTATTGAGCAGAACCCAAGGCCTTCCTTTTAGAATTTTAACTGTTGCACACTGGCTTTTCACATATATCTTACTCATAATGCATCATCTTCAATTTCTGATTTTTGCTGCTTTAAAATAGAGAAATTACAAACTTTTATGAAGCAATTCCAGTGCAGAATTCTAGATTTCTACTTCTTCCCCTCATATTTACATTGAGTTCTGCTAAATTTTATAGCATTTGAAAAATAACTCCTTTGTTGTATTTAATATTTCTGATTCATCAGTTGGCATAATATTAATTATGTAATTATAATAGCTGTTCCATCTGTCTTAACAGATTTGTATTAAAGGACTGTTGACTCTTGATAAACTTAGTTTGCAGAAGCTTGTCAATGTCTAGAGGGCGCTCCAGAGTCCTGTTTTCTTTGTTGTCATTCAGCAAGTTTTAAAGGGAAAGGGGAGGGGGTTAAGTTTCTGTGTTGGTTCAGTGGAGGATGATAGTAATTTGAAAGCAAAAATTTATGAGCAGTTAAATTTTGTGTTAAAGAGGGTTCTGATCAAGGAAATTTGTTTGGAAATTGGACACAAACCATGCTGAAGTTGATTTTGTAAATTTCATGGCTTTAATTAAAGGCTTTATTGTTCTCCCACCCCCATATACTGTTTTCTGTTTTCTTCTCCTGGTCTTCTCTTTCTTCATCCCTCTGTCTCTTATACTGCCTGTCCTTCTGTCCCTTATTTGTTCTTCCTTGCTTTTTCATATACTTTCTTCTACTTTGTCTTTTCCCAGGCTGTTATCGTCAGGAATTGTGCAAACTGATGTGTGAACGGCTAAAACTCAGCACGTGGAAAGTGCAGCTAGGCGTCCTCCAGTCAATGAATGCCTTTTTTCAGGGGTAATTTGCTTCATGGTTTAGATTTCTCCCTTCCCCTACTAGTGTTCTATATATAATGGAATTCTTATAAATTTCTAAGCTAGTTGCTTAAGTGGCATGGTAAAATGATGCATACATATAGAAATTGTTTTATCTTGCTTTTTGATTTGTACAGGTTAATGCTTCTGGAAGAAGAACATGCAGATCCTGAGGCTTTGGCTGAAATTCTCCTTGAAACTTGTAAATCAATCACATATTCTTTAGGTGAGTATAGTAAAGTGAAATTGACAAGGAGTCCAAATTTTAACTAACCTGAGTTTCAGATATTCCCTGTCTAGTCCTAGGAGCTAAATTTCTAGAATAATTACTGAATTATCCTACTTAGTATATTCCATATGCTTTCTTAAACTGGAATATTTTAATTTGAAATTATAATAGGATTTTAGCACTTAGGTTAAATCTTTGTGGCAAGCATTTAAAACATTTTTTTAAAAATTTGGAAATGATTTCAAAGTTACAGAACAGTTGCAATAATAGTTCACGTAATATCTGTATACACTTTACCTAGAGTTAAATATTAACATTTTTTCCCATTTGTTTTATCCTGTGGATTTCTAGATACATGTTTTTTCCCTGTACCATTTGAAAGTATATTACTTACATCATGCCCCTTTATTCCTAAATTCTTCAGTGTGCATTCTTTTATATAACCATTGTACAGTTGTAGAATATAGATGATATAGATGCAATATTTCCTTTTTTTGTTTTTGTTTGTTTGTTTGTTTTTTGAGACAGGGTCTCACTATGTAGTCTAGAGTGGCTTTGAATTCTCTGTGTAGCCCAGTTTGGGCTTGAAATCACTGTGATTGTCCTACCTCAGCCTCCTGAGTCCTGGGATTGCAGCAATATTTTCTTACCAAATTTTTACCACTGATACTCATTTTTTTTTCCCTAGTTAAATCAGTAATGTTTTTTATAAGCTTTTCCCCCTCTCCTCCCTTCCATTAAGAAAGCCAGCCCAAGATCATTTATTGCATTTAGTTGTCATTTTTTTAATTCTTCTTTAACCTGGACACCTCAGCATTTCTTTCTCTCCTATGACATTGAAGATTTTGAAGAATAAAGTCTCCCTGACTCCTTTTTTTTTGAAAAACAATACTCCTCATTCCTTGTCTGTCTCACATTTCCTCATAATTAGATTTAGTTTATGCATTCATAGTTGGGATTTTACATAACGTATTGTTTTTCCTCACATCAATAGCTACAATGTCCATTTATCTTGATTTGTGACATTAATTTTGATTACCTGGCCAAGGTGCTGTCATTCTCTGCTGCAGTTTCTATTTTTCTCCTTGTGTTTAATAAGCAGCCTGTGAGAACATACTTTAAAACCAAATAGTGTCCTCTTCAAAACTGCAAAACTGTAAAACTGTGGCTAGTAAGCAGTTTGTGAGAAGACTTTCTAAGACTATATAAATACTTCTCATTTTCAGTATTTCTTCTCTAGATTTAGCATTAACATTCATAATTCTTCTCTGAACCATTTTTTTCTAAGATGATTTTTCACCTGTAGTACTTTCTCCACATTTACCATTTGGGAGTTGATATTGTATTGCATGCAAGATTCTTTTTTCTCCCTATATGGCATTCTTTCCATTTCCCCCAACTCCCAGTGATTTATAATTTTTTGTTTTTATTACTTAAATTGCCCCAGATTTAGCTAGTGGAAGCCCCTTTGGGGTGACTCCTCTGTTTATTGGGCAGATCGTGTTATTCCTTATAACACTTTTTCACTATTCTGTTTGGTTGTTAACTATTTTGGTAGACAGTTTCCCTGTGCACCAGGTGTAGTGTCAGAGAGTGGATACAAGGGAAGCATGTTACAGTTGCAATTCTTGGAGGTAGCATGCTTTTATGGGAAAGCTGGCAGCTAACAAACTTGTCTTCAGGGTTCCAGATATCCTTGAGTTGGCTTAAACACTGGGTTGTACAATGTTTTTTGGTAAAATTAGAATCATCGTGCAAATTTAAAGATCTTTCTTAGGTTTGATGTGATGAGGACCATGTTTGATGATGACATATTTGAGATAGTGCCTTTTGATCTCCAAAACAAGTCTTTTAAATACTGCCATTTGTTTGGTGATTGGTATATTTGGCACAAGCCTTCTGAAGCAAGGAATGTGGATACATAGCACATTTTAAGTATTTGACAATAATTAGTAGAGGGCAGTTTACTTAAAACAAAAACTAGATATATCTTTCCATGGAGGTATAACTTTGAACATCTTTCTTGCAGTACTATTAATTTAATCTTAGAAGTTCTGTCTTTAAAGCACACATATGAACTGTCTGATTTTCTTCTTAGAAAATAAGACCTACTCATCTGTGAGAACAGAAGCTTTATCTGTGATAGAATTACTACTTAAAAGACTTGAAGGTGAGTTTTTGATAGTTCTGATCAGGGGACCAGCAAACTGGGGTACTTTATGGGATACATTTTATTTTATTTTTTATTTTTTTGGTACTGGGGATACCTTGCACTTGCAAGCCAGGCACCAGAACCACTGAGCTAAATCCCCGGCCCTGGCATACATTTTAGAAATGTTTTGTTTTCTGTTTTTTTGCTTATTCTCTAAATTACAAATTAATATATGTGCACATGAAAGTAGAAATGCAAAGCTAGGCTGGACATAGTGGCACATACCTGTGATCCTAGCACTTGGGAAGCTGAGACAGGAGGATCGCTGCAAGTTCAAGGCCAGCCTGGACTACATAGTGAGACCCTGTCTCAAAAAAAAAAAAATGCAAAGCTAAAACTATTAAATTTTAAGTACTTAAATTTGGTACTTTTAATTTATGTACTTCTAATATACTATAAAGCTATAGTTATCTCAGAATTTAAAATAAAATTTTTGTTTTTGTGATGAATTCTGACTCAGTTTTGCTTAATTAAAAGAAATGATTAACAGTACCATAGTAGAGGTTATTGTATACATGTAAATAAACAGAATAATACACTGGAAAGAGAATTGAGAACTATTTTAACAGTGACCCACTTGAATCATCAGATTTGATAGTAGGGTTTTAATTTTAGTCCTGCCTCCCCTCATCTTTCTTTTTTTAAAAAAGCTTCATCAAGAAGCAGATTTCTTTTAATGATCTTGTGTAACATTGGTAAATGAAAACTACTAGAGCCTTCTTCAGTGGTTGTATCTGTCATTAATTTTAGGAAGTATGTTTTCTTTTTTCCTCTTTTTGAAAAAATTGTATTAACCTCATGAGTTAAGATACAAAAGATAAAGAGTTTTCTCCACAATGTTTTATATTTTCTATTTTCACTACCCTCTCATTTAATTGTTTTTGTTTTGTTGTTTTTTGAGACAGGGTTTCCTATGTAGTTCAGGCTGGCCTTGAACTCTCGGGAGTCCTTCAGCCTTCCAAGTGCTGGGATTACAGGTGTGCACCACACACCTGGCACCTCTTTCAACAATTGAAATACCTCTCCTAGGTTTCCATAAACACATATTACCTTTTTTTTCTTATTAAAGTAAAAGAGCTAGGCACTGAATTCTCAGTTTGCCAGATGCATCCAGTACTAATATAATGTAGATTATATTCTATGAGCATACGTGATAATGTATTCTAAGTGCAGGTAAAAGGTTAAATAACTTGCTTGAAGCCATATCACTGAAAAGTGGCAGAGCCTCATAAACAAGATGTAGGTTTTGATACATTTTCTTATTTTCTAAAATTTTCAGTACATATGTAATTCTTTAATGGTTACCTTAAAGTAGAGAATGATAAAATGTTTACTTAAACTGATCTTACAATTACAAAATTACATGTTGCAAGACTTTTTTTTTTTACTGCATCTTTGTTGTAACTGAAATAACATTTTTTTTTGCTACTGTGTGCCCTGCTTTGATATTTCCTTCTTCCCACTTTGCTGCAGTGTTCATTTCTCTCCATCCCCCTTACACTAGGGGAAGAGGATGGAACTTCCTGATATGCTTCAGGCTATTGTCAATAATTAGGTTTTGAGAGACCTTAGTGAACCTGTAATTATTATGCACTGATTTGTTTTAAAAGATTTGCTTTATGGTTATTTGGGGGACAGTATATATGGAGGGAAAGTAGGTGTTTTTTTTTTCCTTGCTTGTTCTATAAGGATTCTTTGGCTTTTTTTTTTCTTTTCCCATTTAGAATCTAAACAGTGGGAGAGTTTGACGTCTGAATGCAGAGTACTCCTGATTGAGTCTTTAGCCACTATGGAAACAGACAGCAGACCCGAGCTGCAGGAGAAAGCATCATTACTGAAGAAAACACTTGAAAATCTGTAATAAATTAGAAGGGGATGAAACAAACAAGTACCGTGTTCACTGGGGGTTGAAATGATGTTATTCTTTAAAAAACCAAGTGGGGAAAAGTAAAGATTAATCTGTAGCATGCATCATTCCTTGGCTGAAATAAAAAAAAAAGCCTTAAATTTTGTTCCTTATTAGCTTTATTTTACTTGATGTTTTTAAAGTTTTAAAGCGTGTGGCCTAAGTGGATGGAACCTTTGGTGGTTGAGAGGTGGTTGTAAATGAGACTGGCAGAAACAGTTGCTAAAAAAATTAAAGCTGTTATTAAAGAAATTAATAGATAAATTTGCAGAGCAAGCTGGATAAACATCTTAGAACTGCATCCAAGATAAAGTTACTTCAAGAAGGGACCCTATAAATCACTTACTTTAACTTCCTCTGACACCTGAAGAAATGGGGTTGTTGATGACATCACTTCCTTTCTGAAGCTTGTGCCAAGGTCAGACCCACGGGTTTAATGTTCTGCCCAGTACACTTTGTTTTATAACATATGCCAGATCAGTGCTGGTATCAGCCTGTACCAGAAACTCCCAAGATGAGGCACATTTAGTGCAGTGGTGGCAAACCTATGGCACATGTGTTACTGTGTTTTTCTTTTCTTTTTTTTTCCAGTACCAGGGATCGAACTCAGGAATTTGTGCTTGCAAGGCAGGTGCGGTGCCACTGAGCTAAATCCCTGGCCCCTTATGTTTTTCTTTTAAGACAAAGGATGTTAATGTATGAGTTTTCTCTAAACTAAGACCTTATTATTTAGGTTTATTGCAGAGTTGGTACTTTGCGATAAATACATGGGTTTTAATTTGGGCCCTTGGTCTCTAAAAGGTTCACCATCACTGATTTAGGGTGATATACAGTAGTCCTTATATCAGAACTAAACTGACTTTTATTGAATTCTTAAAAGTAAAACTGAACATTGTTTAATCTGATTTGTCCGTCCCACAGCCACTGGATTGCATATGACCCTGGACAGCAAGTAATGGAGCCCCACTAGATCATGATACAAAGTTACAGTGTTATTCTGTGATTTTTTTTCATGACCTCATTGCATGGTGCTCGGGTGCATACTGCATGAGTGATAAAGGAATGAATGTTATGTATGGAGTGTGCAGTGCAGTGCTAACTCTGCCTCCTGCACCTGCCACACTTGGTCCGATGAAAAGAAACCTACATGCATCAGATGTTAAAACTTAGCAAGTAAAACACAGTGATGGCCAATAATAATATTTCAACCTACCTACACGTGTATGTACCTATGAAATCAGACATTTATTGTTATTAAGCAGATATGTAAGTTTTCTTATTTAATAAACTTGGGCTTCTTTTATTTCATAAAATAGTTAAATAAATTTAACATTTTGTTACATATATGTCAGCCATATCATATTATATGTGGTCCATGACAATTCTTTACTCAGTAGGAGTCCAGGTAAGCCAAAAAGTTGTACACCAGTGATTTAGATGGTTAACTTTTAGAAAGTGATTGTTCAGCTCTTTACAAGTTGAGAGGACAGATTTGGTCTCCATATAATACTGATTGAAGTCCTTTTACAGGCAGATGAAAGTTGATTAGGACAAGATTGCTCTGTTTGTATCTGTAGTTACATATTTTGCAAAACCCAAACCAACAAAAATGAAGTTGCAGACTACGACCGTTTATAACTGCAAAACTGTAACAACACTTAAAATTTTCTACTCATTTTTGTGCTAATAGTATGACTGTGAAGTAAGAGGAAAACCTTTTAATTAGCCATCTGGGAATTAGTTCTTTTAAAATGCCTTTTCTCAAAATAGCATGATACCACTCCAAGTAAATAGTTACAGCCAGGGCTTCTTTCCTTTCTTCTGCTATTCATTCCCCTGCCAAAGGGCGTACGTAAGTTTAACCTAAGTGTTTAGGGTGAGCGGAGAGCACTTTAGCTTGTCTTAGATTCCAGAGCACAAGATTGATTTACATTCAATACTGTCCTTTTATTGTCATTAGCATCAAGTCTCCATTGATCAAACTATTTCAGAAATTTTAGAATGTAATTCGTAATAAAAATAACGTTTTATATCATGACCTGAATAATTTGTGTGCATGAATGTATGTATGTCTGAATATAAAGTATTTAAAATAAATGTTTCGTGAAATAACACATAGTTACTATGTGTGATAGCCTTTGAGGTGTTGGGTTATTTATTTTTTATTTTTTTTGGTTTTTTGAGACAAGGTCTCACTTTGGTTTTTTGAGACAAGGTTTTTTGAGACAAGGTCTCAGCAGTTCAGGCTGGCCTTGAACTCATTATATATCCAAGGCTGGCCTCAAACTCACAGTGATCCTCCTGTCTCAGCCTCCCAAGTCCTGGGATTACAGGCATGTGCCACTGTGCCTGGCTATGTGTGATACACTGATCTCCATCTCTCTCTTTCCATGGTAAGTGTTCTTCAGACCTACTAATAAGTTCAGTTCCTGACCACAAGTGTGTTGCTACTAAGTTTGGAAAACACTGCCATAGGTGATTCCTAAACTTGCCAGTGTATGCTGTTTGGAATTGTTTCTGACCAGAAAGTTTACAAATAAAAATTTTAGTGTTTATTACCAAAATCCTTTTTGCTGATATCTATCTATGGTTGTGAGTTTTTGTACCATTGTGAATTTTAAGGAAACTATCACAGACTTCCATTTGAAAATGGCTTAATATCTTTAGATGTTCTTCAGAAAGCTACGGCCTTGGGCCTGGGATTTAGCTCAGTGGTTCTGCCACCTGCCTTACAAGTGCAAGGTCCCAAGTTTGATCCCTGGTACCAAAAAAAAAAAAACCTCGGAAAATTTAAAAAAATAAGAACCAAAATACTCATGTAAAGGTACAAGATCCCAATGATGAATGTAACTGTATTTTATACCTAAAATGTACCAATAAACAATGGAAAAAAATTTAAAAAAAGAAAGCTATGGCCTTTCAGGACTTGATGTTTTCCAGATAATTATTTTCCTTCTAAGTGTCTTCCTTTCATTTACGGTAACCAGGATACTCGTGATTGCCAGGAATGCAGTGTATGTTCAGAGTATAAGGGCCAGATTTGTGTGCTTTATCTATAGCGAGTGTTAAAACCTCATCAAATTGTGCTTTTAAATTAAAAGGATCATTTATTTTCTGTGTTTGACACTAATGGGAAAAAATTTTACAATTTGAAATACTATTAAAATGGAAAAATGAATTTTATATATACACACACAGAGGTTATATATTAAACATCTCATGAAAATGAGCTGTTAACCCTTGAAGAAATGCCATGGGGCATAAATTACTCTAAAGAACATTCACTTTATAGATGCTTATGTTAGATCAACAAGAAACAAGCAATACAGAGAATGTGACCAAAAATAATCTGAAAAAATGGGTGCCACCGTGGCTACAAAAAAGCCAAATGTGTTATAACATTTTGTGCACTTTGCACAAATCAGCTGCCTTCATGTATTAAATGTCTTAAAGATTCATAAGTTCCTTTTTTTTTTTTTTTTTTTTTGGACTGGGGATTGAACTCCGGACCTTGCACTTGGAAGGCAGGCGGTGGAACCACTGAGCTAAATCCCTAGCCTCTTAAATTTCTTTAATGAAATAAGTTGGTTGATTATTGTGCTAATTTTTTAGTTGGTATGACTAGTATTAATACTTATATTTGGGCAGTAAATCAGTTCAAGCAATTAAATAGATTTGGTACACTTACAGACTTTTTATTTTATTAGTGAAATGGATAAAAGTGACTAGGTCTGTTTGTACCACCGGTGGTACATACCACCTGATAGGATAGTCATGCATGTGCCACCAGTGGTTCAAGCTGGTGGGAACGTGTTAGGGATTTTATTATTTAATACTGGAAATTTCTCTTGGTGCTGAGAGTGGTGCTAAGATTTTGGACCCTTAGTGCTGTTGAATTATATTTCTTTTAACTTTCTAAGTACATTTCTATTTACATAATTAATACTTTCATCTTGACCAACGAAATGATTTGCACAACTTAGTACTGCTAAGTTGTTTTACAGTGCAGCTTATGTTTGATATGTATGCATTTGTTTAAAAGGATTAATAATTTGTACAGTGTCGGTGGTGAACATTTGTAAAAGTACCCATGCATGTATCATGAATTATCATTCTCCAAAGCTTCCTGGAACAGATTTTAATTATATCCTCCCTATAAATTGTGCTGTTTGTCTTACAAATAACTTATTTGTAGGGTCTATTGCTGAATTCCATAATTCTGGCTTTAGTGTACTAGCTATGTCTTAAAATTTTTATTGATATGTGGAAAAGGAAATACCTAAATGTGGCAATTGGAAATAACCATAAAAGTTGTATAAAATTATAGTTTTGGTGATAAGTTGCAATGAATGTTTGTGTCTATTGTAGCTCTCAGAGTGTCTGCCTATAACACAGACTCCTTGCACAAGACTACCACCAAATCCTTATTTCTTTGCTTTTCTATCTTTTACATGTATTTCCTAATAAGAAAAAAGGAATAAAGATAGGACTTACTGGTCTTCTAGTAGTAGTACATTATGTGAACAGTCTGTGTTTTGTGAGACATTTCTACCTGTTGCTGCCAAAATACATTCATGCTGCTTAAGTCCAGGGAGTTGTTAACACTCACTGTAATGTACAAACTGTTGTTGAATGTATGAATATATAAAATATTTTTGTATTTTCTATGTGATATCTTTACAGAATCTGTAGTGTATACTCAGCTGGCTAAGCATGTAGTAGACTTCCTTGAAAATCAGGAAAAAATACCCAAGAAGATTTTAAATGGTAAATAAAATTTGTGTTCTTTTGAAGTAATGCATTAATTTTTACCAGTTACCTAGGAAAAATTTCAGTGACGAAGGCATGAAGTAGTTATACTTGAATAAAAGGCCTTGCTGCCTGCCATACTCTGAGATAACTCTGGTTATTTAGTAAGTAGAAATTGCTGGTTTAGGCATCAAGAGTTCCAAGGCAAACCAGAAACAACTAACATCAATCAACTGCTCTCAGATATTTGGAGGAACATTGTCACTGAAGAATTTGATTTTCCAATAAAAGTAATTTCATATGACCAAGTAAAAACAATAAGCAGTTCTCCTTTTGACCAAGATTAATATACATGGCTATGGACATAAAATGTCAAAGGTCTAGGCACATCCTGTACTGTAAATTATTAAGCAAATTTAAGGTGTGGAAGATACATTTGGAAGTAACGATTATTCCCTGGTAGCAGCCAGCAGATCTAAGATAGTCCCTCCTAAAATACCTTTCTTATGGCTTTCAAGCAGATTTCAAGTAGATTGTTTGGAATAACAGTTTTTTAAAGTGGTAAAATCATAATGTTACAAAAATTTAAATAACCATCCTTTCAAACAGTGTTTATAGAAACTTAATTCACCTTTGAAAATTATTTTTCTTTTATGTTTAGGTAGCATTGATAATGCCTTCATTAAAAAGTACAAAGTCCAGTGAGAAAACACTTACTGGGAATATTGTTTTTAATTAGTCATGAAAAGAGTAATTTAAAATCAGTGTTGGGTATTAGTGGTTAGAAATATAATTCTTAAGCTCTTGATTCCAGACGAATCTTCAAATACAAACTCTTATAACAATTGAAGCATTTTTCATTAACTTTTATTTTAGCATTGTGAAGATGTCACACTGTTTCTAGCCTCCAGGATTTCTAATATGCTATCTGTAAACATTCATATTGTTTCCTTGGATGTGATGTGTAACTTTCCTTTTTTTGCCTTCATGATTTACTTTAGTTTTCAATTTCAGCACTTTAATATACCTAGGTATAGTTTTCTTTGTATCCATCCTGTTTAGGTTTTGCTTAGTTTTTAAATTTTTGAAATATATGCATTTACCATATTAGGAATTTTATTATTTTTGCTTTTTAAAAAAACTTAAATATATTCTGTGCCATTTCCTTCCTTTCCTCTGGAACTCCAATTAAAACTGTTAGATAATTTTTTTTTCTACAGGTATCAGCTATTTAATAAAAATCTGTCCTTAAGTTCACTGTCTGTACCATATCCTTTCTGATACTAAGGCCCATCCTGTGAACATTCTTTTAGGTAGTTGAGTTTTTCAGTTCTGGAAGTTCCATTTAATTCTTTTTAAAAATATTTTTAAATTTTTCTGATATTCTAATCTTTTCATTTACAATTTTTTTAAAAAGTTTGCAGCATGACTATAGTAACTGCATTTAAGTTCATGTCTGATATTTATATATCTGGATCATTTTAGATTTGATCTTTGTTGCTTGCCATCCTCACAATCCCATTGTTTCTTTAGGATATCCTGTGTTTGGGGATTGTATCCAGGACATTGAAAATGTTATATTGTGGAGACTATTACTCCAAAGAGTTCCTTTTCTTTTAACAGACAACATGGTTAGATTTAGAATACAAACTGTCACAGCTGAGCTGTTTATCATGGACATTAGATATTCAGAGGGATATTCAGAGGTCAGTCAGACTTGCACAGTTTGCACATAGAAACTCAGGTTCCTCTTCTCTGCCTCTTTTCTTTCCAGAATTCTCCCCTTTTTGTCACTGGCTCTGCCTCCCTATGGTCAGAAAGATGGTGATTCTCAGGAGAGTTTTGGGTGGTGTGTGCTGCATACACTTTGTGATGCCTTTCATCCTTAGTACAAAGCCCCCAGACCAGGAAACATCCTGTGTTGGCCCCATCCATATTTTGGCTCTCCAAAATCTGCCTGGCTTTGTGGCCTCCCAGGACCCTTAAGAGAGTTGTTTTGTTTTGTTTTGGTATTTTGTCCAGTGCTTATAGTTGTTATACATAGATCAGTGTCTTGGGAAGTTACCCCACCATATTGGAAGTAGAATTTGAGAATATTTATTTTTTTAAAATTACACAAAACATTTTTACCCATATGGTTGTGCTTACAGGTATTTACCCAAGTGAACTGAAAATGTCCACGCCAAATCTACACACAGGTGTTTATGGCAACTTTATTCATAATTGCCCAAATTTAGACACAACCAAGGTGTCTTTCAGTACATGAATGATACATAAACTGGTACATCCAGACATAGAACATTATTCAGTGCTGAAAAGAAATGTGATACCAAGCCACAAAAAAAAAGATGGAAGAAAATTAAATGCATATTACTCAGTGAAAGAAGCTAATCTGAAAGGGATACATAATGACTCTTAACTATATGACATTTTGGAAAAGGCTAAACTTTGATAAAAGTAAAAAGATCAGTGTGTTGCTAAAGGTTAGGGTGGAGGGAAGAATAGGCAAAGTACAGAGGATTTCTAGGGCAGTGAAAATACTATGTGATACTTTAGTTATAAATGTCATACATTTGTTCAGGCCGATACGATGTAACCCAAGAGTGAAACTGTGGATTATGGATGTACATTAGTAAATTCAGTTGTAACAAAATACAAGATGTTGATGGAAAGATTGTGCATATGTGGGGCTGAGTGACTATACTCATACTTTAAACATTGCTATGAACCTAAAATTCCTCTAAAAATAATGCTTATTGAAAAATGTAAGATTTTATAGATTTATTTTAGATTGCAAAGGTCATAAGTACTTTTTGCACAAAGAACATTCTAGAGAAGAACGTGAAGATCACCTGTCTGCAACCATCCAATTATCTTAATATTTTGAGAGCTACCATTCCAGGAAAAATAACTATGAATGACAATAATGTAACAATAATGTAATGAAGGTGAGCCAGTCCCAGCAACTGGAAGGAACCTCCCACGCTCCTAGGGCAGAGAAGGTGAGCCGCGTGGGTGCCAGAAGCACTCCCC